>JAQQZZ010141241.1:0-12682 GCA_030265115.1 Mopalia vespertina | reverse complement strand
TTTTTTCGTCCACAGTAATCGAGTAGGTTCTCGGTTTTGGTTCTAAGACGAAAGACAGGCCGATGCACTCAGACGTTATTATTGTATTTAAAAAAGTTAAATTCTGAATGTCTGCTATTGGACAAGTTAATCAGCCAACCTAACTTGCATTTCAGATTATTGACAAAATATGTGTGTCTTAATGCAAAATGCATGTAGCAGTCTGTAAACAAAAAATAAAATTGTCGCGTTAGCAACACGCAACCCAAAACAAAGTGACAGTCGACTTGGATGTCATAGGGATGCCATAGTCGTCTCCCATGACTAATACCCGACTCCCTGACTAGGTGATTGATTGAACTGATTGAACTGTATTTTACTTCACTTGATGTAATATTTCAGCCTCCCTATGGCTTAAACATTTTAACACATTATTCTTCATTTTATATTTTCAATACGTTAGTTATTCCTTGATCTACACTATAATAACTTGAAGTTGTAAATCAAAAACCAAACCATTACCCGACTGATTGATTGATTAATGCTTTGATCAGTAGTTTACACCATTCCCGTGATGTGCCAACTTCCATGCTAGGTACACATTATTCTGTTGTACATTAGCTACTCCTTTATCCACACTACTGCAACTGCAGGTTATTAATAAAAAAAGGAAAATATATAAAGGACCGATTACAAAATTAAAACATTGAATATGAATAGACGACAAAAGCTCCTGAGCTACTCTACGTAACATTTACGTGGAAAACAGCAAATATAAATTGTTTAAAGTCAATGTCAACGTGGAGTAGCTGAGGAGTTTTTAATTTATTTAATACAAACCATGCACAAGTCTTGAACAATATATCAACTTTGGAAATGTAATAAACAGTAAGGTGATATCAAGCAGAGATATCACTCTGTCTGTCATCGGATTCTCCCTGTGATCTGCTTACATTATTATCATATTCCAATCATAAAACATATCCAGTTGATTACTTCCTTTGACTTAGAAGCTCCAGCGTAGTAGATGGCATCAATTAGAAAATAAGTAGTACACCTAAACGGCGTTAAAAGGCAATCAATCTTGTAAGGTTCAAATGTGATCTTAAATTAAGGCGTGCGTACTTAAACAGAAAATATCTGTGGCGTCCCATGGACATGAAGGGTGAGTGTCACAGGTTTGTTCGTGAACAAAAATAAGTAACATGGATGACAATGATTTAAAAGAGTGGCTGCTAGTCTAGTTAAGACCTGGGTCCAACATTACGAAGAAGCATCTCACGACGAAGTGACACAGCTCCTGAAACATGCACGTCAGGGGAGTCTCAATTTATGTTACAATATCCTATACTTTCACTCAACTAAAGTCAAAATGCTGTCTGAATTTATGTTCAGATTTACTGGAATAAATAGCATAATATAGCATAATCTTTTCTTAGAAACTCTCAAATTCTTCGATGCCGTCCATACCATTAAACACCATTTTCTTCCTCGAATAAGCCGCTTCATTCATCACATTTGTCAGTCATTGAATTCATCAGTTCAAATCATGGTATGGTGACTTCTCTCAGTTTTGTTTTTATTTTTTTCAAGAAGTTTGCTAACGAGACACTACTGTAACAAATGTGTGTGAACACAAACGGGTGGTATATAGCCACCGTTACAGTAGCTAGTAAGGAGTGATATCCACGTTTCTTGATCTTTGAAGGCAAGGTCGGACTATGGAGCTCCATTTTAAGTGGTGGACTAAACTGCCATTACGCGGGGTAGAGAATCACCGACACGCTTAGTCCATGAGCCAGTAGGGTCGGTCGGTATCATCTTGGGTGACGAATGCTCATAGTGATTTTTGGTAAGGTCTATATCCCTAGATATAGAAAATAAGTGATAGCATTGCAGTACACTTAGTTTTCTCTGTGTTATCACCACTTTTGTAACCCTACCCTATTTCACTATGTAAAATGCATAAGAGCTATTTTATCGTGTTTTTATTTTATTTTAATACAATAGTTAAAAGTACGTGAATATTGATAGCAAAATGTCAATATTATATTCCGTAATGAGAAAATGGTCATATGTAAATACAGTTTTAGAGTTAGAATGAAGAAGTTTAATACTTTTGTATATGTAAATTTCGCAAAGATATTAAAATAAATGTACAAATTTTTTAGCTTTTTTTTTTTTCCTCTTTAATAACAAATGTGCATTAATTCCCTGTGCAATATATAGCTTACCAAAAACCAATATGAGCATTCGTCACCATAGATGGTTCTAAAAGTCAAAATTTGGGTGCATGGCTCATGGATTACAACAGACATTTGTTGATTGTTAAATTACTGACACTGTGAAATTATACATATTCATTAAGCCAAATACACTAAGTTGGTAGATTCATCCCAAGCAATGCCTTGGGCCTTGCCCTCGGGGCGCCCCCACAAATCCAGTTATATTTGTGGTATAAACAATAGTCCAATTAAACGTTTGCCACGTTTATGCCGGGAACTGCAGCAAGGGTATATATGTGAAAGTCTCGTCTTACGCATTTTGACCCTTGCAATGGTATGCCAGGCGAGTCCCAATATCCTATACTTTTACGCTACCATGGTGAAAATCCAGTCTGAATTTTGATTTTGAACCACTCTGAAAACCTTTAATGCCAACCGTACACTTCGTCACATTTACTTCCTCAAGTTAGCCACTCCATTCATCAAATCTGTCAGTGATTGAGTTGAGCAGCTCAAATAATGGTAAGTCGATTACACCCCTTCAGTTTTTTTCCCAGGACTATAATGGGTGTTTCAAACGCACCCATCGTTAACACAATGGACGGAGTTAAACGACCATAATAATAGCTAGTCACCAGTGACATCCAAGCTTCTTATTCTTTGAAGGGAGGTTTAGACCCTGGTACTATTGCTCAAGGCGTGGAGTAAACTTGCATTATATTCAGGTAAACAGTCCGAGTGCAATCATCGTGTTATGCGAGCTCACT
The DNA here is from genome assembly GCA_030265115.1 of Mopalia vespertina. Classification (NCBI taxonomy): domain Eukaryota; kingdom Metazoa; phylum Mollusca; class Polyplacophora; order Chitonida; family Mopaliidae; genus Mopalia; species Mopalia vespertina. Next base: position 9,711 of record JAQQZZ010141241.1, on the reverse strand, counting down.
ATCCAAACGCAGCTCTAGTGTATGAAGTTTGGAAAGCATTTTTTGACTTAAGGTATCACTGAGAAAGCAACCTATTTGTGACATTTCTGCATGGAATTTTTTTTTCTCAACTAGAAATATCCCTATTACACAGAACTATAGTATCTGAATGGCAATGTTGTGCTCCTTTTTTGTGATTTGGGATGATATTAGGCACCTTTACTTAAGCACCCTATAGCGCAATGCTAGATCTCCTGTGCAGTCGTATGAAGCGATCAAATCGACCAAAATAGGTCAATGCGGAAGCCAATAGTAACCATGTCGCTGCATCTCAATTTAAAATAGAGATCGAAGAAGCGAGATAGTGAAGAGAGGCATTGAAGATAGCTATGCCTTTGTTACACTCATAGCTAAAAAGTGTATTTAATCCGACAATTTGCAAAAGTCTACAAGCCAATTGTGATTCCGCTGTGTTTTTCTGAAAGGCCCTTCGATTTTTAATGGTAACCAAGTGATATTGAAGCGCACACGCACTAGATGATTCTTCAGGAATGCTCCACTTTTCCGTTTTCCACGCATTGTGGTCGTGGAGCTTTGATTGATTAATTCACACAAACTGTCTTGTCTTGAACAATATTATGACCAACCAGCCCCTTTCTAGCTGTTCTTTTTACATAAATACTAAGAGCCGAGTTCACAATGATACACTTCTATAAACACTTACACACTTAAATTTATTGATATTTACTTATTTTATTTATTTATGTGCTGTTAGATCAACAAGATAAAATCCCACTTACAGATCACTGACCAGGATTATTGTGGGAGGAAAACTGAGTAGTACATTTACCCTAAAAATCCACGACCTTCCGCCGGTTGCTGGCATACCAACCCACATAAGATCTGCCGAATCGAACTCGCGACCCCAGAGGTGAGGGGGGTATGTGGACCAGAAGCATACACTCTCTAGAGTGTACACTCTAGACCATTCTCGAGTAAATAATTCAATAGGATTTTCAAAGACACATTTTGTGTTTCAGGTATAACAGCTTGGGGTGTTTTTGTAAATGAAAAGCTGTGCGCAATGTGGCAACATATTAGACATACATGTCAGTTTACCCACAGCTGTGCCAAATGTCTGCAAGGCATTGGTTTGCATATTTATTTCGATAATCGTCATCCGGACTACATGAAATGAGTCTAAAGCACCTCAGACAATTACGGTGTTCTTGAAACGATAATAGGGATTTGAAATGCATAGCATAAACTAAGATTTCACAATAAGGATACATGGTGGCACACGTCAGTATTGTTGACACAATCAAACCGACTATATAAACAATATATATGCGACAGTAGAATTTCTTAGCCATGATAGTTTGTGATCCTAACGCACTGTACATCATTACTGTTTGGGTAATCCCCACAGGTAAGTTTTCGTGTATTTATCGCATTCATATATTTAGCTGTTCCCATTTTAAGTTTGTTTCTTGTGTCATTTAGCACGTCAATATGTCGTGGCCAATGGAATTGTTCTAGGAAAATGTTTAAAAATAATTCCGGTAATGTAATTTACCAACACCTATGTTCAGATAGGCATGTTTGCTGTATACAATTGGTGGAACATCGGTAGTCCCTTCCCAATTAGCCAGTAGTCTTTGCCAAACCTAGATGAAAATGTGAACTATTAGTCATATATGATGCGTCCTGCTCTCTGAGTTCCATAAATGTATATACCATATTCAAACGTTTTACAACTCTACAGAATGCAGGAGAATGTAGTTTCTGGCTTTGGTGTGGAAAACAATTACTCCTTCTGAATTTAAACTTGACCTTTGATTGACCCCCACCCACCCCCAATATATCCCTCGCTTGCGGCATCACTGTATCCAATGGACATGTATAAATAACCTTAACGGCCAATTAAGATGTAATCAGCAGCACTCGTGTTTATCTTCTGCCGGAAATGGATATGACCGGTAAATCTGCGGCAGGGAGACATTAAAGTCGCTGCTGCAGTGGCACTTTTCGCCAGAGAAAAGTGCCAGGAAGAAATTAAGCCTCCAATTGAATGGAACAAGTTGCCCATGAACATCAAATTAAATAACTCACATTCTCTGTGCAAATCCCGATCAACAAATTATCTTATCAGACGTTTTGGTCAGCCAGGCTAGAGTTTTCTTCCTCCTTATTTTATCTATAAGTATGATAGGAAGTTATTATGCCAGTAATATTGTTTTCTATATATTATAATAATAAATCATATCTGTATTTATTTATTTTATTTTTTATTTATTAAATTAAATTAATATATAATTAAGAAGCAAAAAATGTGTTTCGCCATTGTACTGAATAAACGAGATAAAATGTATAAAGCCCCCAGGTGTTTCTGTTCGCGCCAGAATTTGTTAAACCTTTGTAAAACGCGTTACATTGAAATATCTTTTTATTAACTGTATTCAATCGTTAAGATATATATTTCTGGTGAAATAAATTTAAAGATTAACGTCACACAATTAGCGTCAAATGATTCCAAATTTAACAGACAAAAAAAATTATCTTACTGTATCACTCAGACATTTCTGCGGAGGGTTGAGAGAGCTTCTTGTTGCCCTGGTGCTCTCAGATCTAAGGGGTAGGTAACATGAAACCTGTCTGTTTGTTTTTGTCCTGTATTTTCCTATATTGTATTTGTCTGTTGCCAGTGGCGTTGAGGGTGGTTTCCTTCATTGAGTTGGTTGGCACACCGTCATATCAGTGAAAAAACCATAAGTACGGCGTTAAACTCCAGTCAAAAAAACATTTGGAGGGTGGTTGGAGCGAGTTTCATGTTGCCCTGGTGCTCTCAGAGCTAAAGGGGAACAGGAAGCAAATCTGTTTGTGGTGTCCTGTATTTGTCCCGTCTTGTCTTTCTTTGTTGCCAGTGGTGTCGAGGGTTGTTTTCTTCATCCATTGGACTGGCACGTCGTCATATAAGTGAAATGCCCTTGAGTACGACGTAAAACCCCAAACAAACCAACAATCTTACTATATTTATAACGTATTTGTAACCTGCTTGAGTCACATTCATTCTGTTTCATGAAATCAAAGCAGATAGGCATATTGTCAATCGACTGCTTTTACTCATAATATGTATGTGTAGAATGAGGTAAATTGCTGTAATGTATTCTTAAATCCTAACTACATTTTCTAGATACCGCCCAAACATAAAACATTGCTTTTCCTAGATAAACGTCCAACTATTTAAAACATAACTACAGAGTCTAAACGAGGTACTCGAAAGTCCAGTAGAAAAGTGCGTAACTTTATACATGCCCAATTGAAGTATACAGATTTACAGTTTGATATCAGGAACATAAATGTTGCAAATACATTTGGAATGATTAAAACTTTTCTCTGTTCATAAATAAACCTGACAATTTATCTTTTTCAAATGAAGATTGCAAGAAACTTGTTTTACAAACATGGGTATATATTTATTCAAAGGACTAGCTAGGTAGTTTAATAATATTTAAATCCCGGGCGACAGTATTGTTCTAAAGCAAACATCTCGGCGTTGTAATCTCTTATAAAACATTGAAGTTTTGGACATCCCTGAGAATAATTATAAAAACAAGGTTATAAAAGTTAATTAAGGTTGTTATTTTTCCACATTTCCGTCCAATTTTAATTTTATTGTCCAATCTATGCGATAATAAATTGCACGGATTGTCGTGTTCTTTGTTCTGTTTCCTGACTTAATTAAAACTTTTCGAAATAAACAGTTATTCTCAAATAAAAACACGATTTATTGTCAATCGGGTTCATCGCATCAGATCGTATTGGATCGTAACAACGCGCGGCATATCGCATCTTATCGTGCTTCCAAATTGTGGTGATCGGGATCAACCTTGGACAACCACCACGTTCTATTGAGATGTGCTGCGATCTCCCACGATCTGTCGTCATCAATGGTTGTGGGTTGTAGTGTTCACTCTATAGAAGTTCAAGAATCAATCACGTCCACGGTCAGTCGTCCTGTTTTTATATCCGTCGGGGCCCAATCGTAGCTCAAGTCGTAATCGGCGTCAGTCCTCATCGTGAAAGACATCGCGACCACAATCGTACCCTATCGCAACAGAGCGCATCGGTTCTTGATGAACGTATTGGAAAGTTTACGAACATTCTGCACGTACTCGATTATCCCAAATCGGGGACTCTGATCGTGATGATCATGTCACATCGAGACCCGATCGTGGACTCAATCGGCACAACCCTATCGGAACGTATATAGTATCTGAACGGGAGATCAAATCGTGACACATCGTGTCACTTGAAAATGAACAATCGTGACCATATCGCAATCGTGACCATATCGCATATCACATGCGATCGGCTACGAATGACCAATCGTTGCGTTCGTACGACAGTGGGAAACGACATGTTGCATTACGTGGCATTTGAGGTTAGTTCCAAATCTATATGAATATCTTAACAATATGTTCACTTTCTTGCATTATTAAACAAAAAAACGTAAACATTTTGGTGAAAAAAGCACCTACGTTTCTAACTCTTATTTGTATCAGATGGTTGGAGGTTTTCTTTTCAAATTTTCTTTTCTTTTCTATTCGCGCCTTAGTAGACATGTATTTAGAGTGACACCGGTCTTGGGTGATTAAGATATTAAGAACAAATGATAAAAATGTATTTGAAAAATACTATTATGCCATTTTAAATTGTATTGCGTTTTATATCCAATGATTTATATTTAATAATTTAAAATAAAGTGTCTTTAAATGTCATTTTTAAATCTAAAGTCTTAGTGATTTCGTTCATATCTTTGTAAATGAATATCATCAGTGCGAGTTGAAATTTTACGGAACGTCCTTTGTCCTTTATAAGTTAAGGTTACTATGCATTGCAGTATAATCAATTGGTTTATATAATTTTAATTTATACGGGTCGGGCGTTTTGAGTTTTGAAAAGATGGCCGAGATGAGAACTCCTGTGAGGGGGATTTTAAAGCAGGAGTAAACAAATCTCGCTAGTAGCGCTTATGTGAAACATTGTTAGCCAAACATATGGATGACCGCTATTAATTCAACTGAAATGAAGGTAGATAGGAGGAAACATAGTTTGAATACTTGTTTCATCAAATCGTTGGGCGCCGCCATGTTTTACCCAAACTATACACCACTGCTGTGACTGCTATAGGCCTACACAGTATAAGGCCACACACTTAGAAATAGTTGAAATCCGCCAAGAACAGATATTTCTTTCTTTTAAATACAATATTATCCTCATTTCGGAGAAAACCATTTCATCAAAAAATCTTCAATGCTTGTTTATTTAACCCAAAGTTTATATGGAGCTCATTACGTCATTAAGGGTTATTTGCACCGAGCCGTTGGAGTTATTTCCAAGGGAGATAATTAAGCGTCTTTGGTCTCATATACACATTCAAAACGTGGAGGTCATTAAGGCCAGATGTATTTAACCAAACTGCCTGAAATTTTGGGAATGATTTGTAAATTGTATGGACACTATGAAACGATTTTAAGTATGATATTAATTGCATCAGGAGTGTATTTTGCCCTGAGAGAATTTTATTTCCCTTCTTTTAAGTATTTGAAAACACACTCAAATTCAGGTTTGTAAATTACCCAGAATATCAGGTTGTTGCTGTATGTTCAGGGACCATTGTCCTGATCAATTCGGGTTTGTGAATTTACCTGAATATCAGGTCGCTTGCCTATATGTTCAGGCTACCGTGTGGAGAAAAAACATTGCATTTGTATAACCCTGATTAATCAAGGAATTGTTTGTACGATTGCCTGAATTACAGTCCCCGCGACAGTTTACTAGACCGATCAACCCTGATTTATTCAGGATTGGCAAAAGCGGGAAAAGACATTAAATGATAAGTATTTAGACCGGTTGATCTCAGTCGTTTGCTATCACGACTTTACCTGACCCTAGTAGACAATTATACTGCATCGGTGGTAAAGTGTCCTTAATCTACTGATCAGTCAACGAACCAGTTAGACTGAATGGCCTGACCTCAGCATGGAAAACAAATCGTTATGTGAATGTGCTTTTGATTGTCACAACTAAGGTTACATCGAGCTGTGGATACAATTCTACTGAATAAAACACGCTGTATTTCATGTACCATATCAATTTCGCCTGAGATTGATCGGTTGGTTGGTGTTTTACACCGTGCTTAAGGGTATGTCTCTTATATGACGGCGGTGTATTCCAACAACAATTGACACTAACACAACCAAGATGTGAAGCGTTCCGATAATGTTGATATGGTAATTTTCCTCCAGTGCTAAGTAAAGACAGCCCTGCTACTTTAGCCAGAGGGCTCGCCTGGAATTAAGACAAGTGCACTAACCCTGAACCGTTCATGATATTACAGCCCTGAAAGCCAGCTGAAAAATTAGGACTTCAATCTGAAACTTAGGGAGAAATTATAGCCCGAATAATTCAGGCATATAAACAACCCTGAATCCATTCAGGGATAATCCCTAACATCAACTTGTCCCTGTACAGCCTGGATTCCAGGGATAATCCCTGAATCATTTTTTAGAGTGTATTGAACACTAGTTTGTTGTTATAGCGTGATCGTGACAGAACTATCCACGTTTGCAATCAGTCATTGAATCTAAAGTAGTGCAGTCAGTGTGATGTTGCTTGGAATACGTTTGGATCATAACGACACCTAGCGGACAAAGCAAACAAAGGGATATCTCCAGCGACCGACTTAAAAATAGCTAGCTACAGTTATATCCGACCTCAAGTATCGCATACCGTGTGATCACGTGTTGAGTCTTAAAGTCGAGGAGTTATCAGACCATATGATATGCTCATCCAGTCATACAATACATACTTGGTTACATTACTGTCTGCATATCAACACATCATCATACAGTTGCGTAGATGGTTGATGAATGTCGGAATTCAGATAAGACTGTCTGTCCAAAAATCCAATTGATTGGCGTTTTACGCCGTGCTCAATGATGGTTCACTTGTAATGACGATGGTGTATTTCAACAATAATTTAAATAAGCACAAGCATAATAAGTAAAGTGTGTTGTTATGTTGAAAGTAAATCTTCTTCCAGTGCTAGGTAAAGACACTATTGCTACGCTCCAAACAAACTGCACTTTATACCCAGAGGCCTATTACAGGCAATTCAATAATTGTCTGAAAGGAGACCGGTAAAAGCTATGTCTGAATCAATTCCTTAGGTATGTCTTAATCGGAACTACTTGTGACGATATGATATAAACCTATAGTTTAAAAAATCGAAATAAGCCTGATATATAAGCACGCACGGGATTGTGTGAACATGGTGTCTTCCTTGCTTTATTTACAATGGGGTGTATATCTACTAAAACTATTTCATGTTTTTTGCGACCCAAATATGTTTAAGCCTATTAGTAACTTCGACGTTCTTCTCTAATGTAAACAATGTCTGATTTTAATGTATGTTTGCAACCCCACTGAGGAAAAAAACCAACTCTTAATCTTGCGTATCCTAGTTTCGCAGAAAAAAATGCATCTGGCATTTATCAAATGTATGTCATAATGACCGGAAAAAATACGAAATCTTAAAATCCAACTGCAAAGTGATAAATCGTGCTTGCGTAAAAAGTGATCTGTCATTTAAAATAGATGCAACAATAGCTTAATATACTTACATTTTATTATACATCTAACTGTTCATCCCTTTGGTAATTTGTACAAACTACAGCTGTCCAATATTCTACAAAATTGGACACCGAATTTTTTTGACGTCACACATTTAGCGGACCATGTTGTGTTTGTAATTAAGAAGGCATTAATAATAGCAAGCGTATTGACTGTCATTAAGTACGACATTTCTGAGGCGTAAGTAAAAAGAGTAATATGAGCAGCCTTTAGACAGATAGGAAGACGAGTTTTTTAAAACTCCACGAAATAATAATCAAGATGAGGTAATACATGATTTCCGCATGCAGTTTCTTTCACGAAGAAACAAAACACATTTGAAAGAATCTCGAATGTACAGACTACAGCGCTGGTTGTCGGAAAATACACAACAGGTTTATTTGATGTAGAAATGCTATCTCCTTCCAATTTTAATGGGGGGTTTTCTGGCCGATTTATTCCACAGCATGAGAAAGAATGGTGGTAGTTGATACGAGCCTGGTTCTCTGGAAACTAGAACCAGAATTGATACGTTGAGACGATACTTTAAAATGTACAAAAATAACAAAATGTGACTTTTTTCTCACATGGTGTTCTTTTCATTTACATGTACATTTTTAATTTACAAATCTTAAAGACATATGATATCCCTTTTACTTGCTTTTCCGAGATTTCCTTTAGGCGAATAAAGTTCTTCAAGAACTTTTTCAATGCCGGATAAATGTTTCATTTTAAAGTCTTCAGTTTTCTCTGTTTTAACTTGTGATGACATTGTTTTTGATTAAGACGTCGTGAAAACGTTTTATTGAGAACAGATGTTGACGAAACAGAATGTTCAGAAGGGGCAGAGAAAGGTAGCAAAACACGGAATGGGATCCACAGAGATGACTGTCGCCAAACAGCGCCTCGCATGTACCCTTCTGCTGACAGCAGAGACTCTAGTAACCCCATAATCTTGTGCAAATTGTTAGCCAAATCTAGACCGGCATGCCGCAAATTTGACGACATTCCTTTTGACCAGACACTAGTACAGTAGACGTTGGTTTGTTCGACAGAATCACAAACCACCCCCAAGAACTCTCTGTCAAGTATCTAGAATAATGGCAACCAGCTTGACCTCTCAGAACAAAGACGGTTTTCACATATGTTACAGCCTCGGTTTCGTTCACCAACACATTTAGACGAAGTTATCGCTATCACGCAGTCTGGTTCACAATCCTTCCACTTGGCTTTTGGCTTCATTCTCTCACCATTACAGCAATCTTTTTTGGGTGCTCAGTGTTAAATAATTCTACATTCAACTCTCATTATTCTTGTCATGAATATTCGCAGATCCCTGTAAATGATGTTCAAATATTTATATTCCAAAGTTCACCTCCGTTTGGGTTTTAAAACATGCACTTGACGTAATATTTTGGAGTGTCCGTCTGTTTACATCGTATCCGTCAATAAAAATCCTATGAATTAAAGAGTTCAAGAAAATCTGCAACAAAAAGGAGGCTTTTTTTCGTACTTGTTTAAGTGCCTTTCAACTAGGTTATTAGAGGATGCTCGCGAGTTCCTACAGCGCCAGGTCTCGTCCATGCAACACCATATAATCCAATAACCTATAATTATATGAGCTAATCTTATTTGAAGAACTCTGTTTTTTTTTCAAATTAGAAGCGAACTCGGGTTGACTATATCGAAGACAACATTAATCTCCTCATTTTGAATTTAAATGCATGTGTGAGTCAGAATTGGACAATTGAATCCAATAAAATAATTTTGGGGATGTCAAGTTTAACAATGAAATATTAAACTACATTAATACAATTAAGAATTAATTTACATGTCTGAATAAGGGACAATGACTACGTTATGTAGTCATAAAGAATGTTAACCATTTGATCATCAATTCCACAAAATCAGTAACCTCTTGTTACTTTAATTCATGATTCTTATTTTACATTTATGGTTCTCCTTGTGTTTTCTGTTATTTCTTTAATTCCCATTAGCTTAGTTGATTGTTGAGGTAAGAGAATTAATCTACAGGTACATATATGTGGACATTGT
>JAQQZZ010141230.1:0-13139 GCA_030265115.1 Mopalia vespertina | reverse complement strand
TTTTGTATTCTGAACGCTGTGATACATTTTTTATTACAATTGCGTCCTTAAATCGTCCAGAATCCGCGTTTAAAAAAGTGTATCATCACGGTTCAACTTTTTGTTGTCAAGCCGCCATATTCCTAGGCTGGCCCCATCTCCCACAATGCATCCTGCTACTTGAGATGCCGCTGTAGGGCAATTACAAGATTAGAAGCCTTCAAACTCAGTAGCTAGTCTTAAGTCCGTATTAAACCTCAACAGCATATGTATCCTTGCACCAGTCTAAAAATGTTACATTCAAAGGGAGTTTTCTATTTATTATAGCCCTCTGACTAAGGGCAGTTTGTTTGAAGAGTGGCAATGCTGTCTTTACTTAGCACAGGAGGAAAATTAACTTTCCAACATTATTGAAATACATCACATCCTGGTTGTGCTTGTGTCAATAATTGATGGAATACACCGCCATCATATAAGCGAAATACCCTTAAGCACGGCGTAAAACACCAATCAATCAATCTATTTTTATAAGAAAGTAGCAACATTTATTGGACCATGTTGAAAAATAAAAAATGAATGAAAATACAAATTTTAACATCAGCTCAAACATTTTTTGTGGACTCTATATGCCTATGTTTATTGGCTTTTGAGTTAACTATTTTACATTTTTCTTCTCCACAATGTTGACTAGGAAATCTTTTTGTATTCGGATGTACAGGTGTCTTAACATTAGTGCAATCCCATAATGCCCTGTCTTAAGCATCTGGTATCTTCTTAAAATAACTTGTTAATTGTTCATCAGCGTAAGATGAAATCGATCGCTGGATTCTAAACGTGTATTGATCCATGTTAATTATGTATGGGTTTCGGATACATGTGCTCATTCACCGGAATTGAAGTGAGTTAGTGTAGTGTTAATCGTAGGGCTCAAGGGCATTGGGTACTATAGAGTTACTTACTCAAATTACTTAGGCCTGGTTTCTGGTGATATCCGAACTGGACACTGCCTTTCAATAAATTTTGACTATACGTTTTTTTGCAAAACTCTGTTTGAATGTGTTGAAAACAATACAACATACATGTATGGTTCCATTTTGCCAACCCATAATTTAACCATTTAGTAACTTAAAAGTTTCTAAAGGGGGGGGGGGTGTCTTGTTACTCTGCTGCCCTCTGGCTATGGGCAGTTTGTTTAAAGAGTAGCAATGCAGTCTTTACTTAGCACTGGAGGAAAATTAACTTTCCAACGTTATCAAAACGCTTCACATCTTGGTTATGTCGGTGTCAATTATTGTTAGAATACGCCGCCGTTATAAAACTGAAATACTCTTAAGCACAGCGTAAAACACCAATCAATCAATGTTACTCCGCTGATAAATCATCCGTGATCCATCATATTAGTGAAATATTCTAGAACCATCTTATAAGTGATGGCGGAGGAGAAGTTATGAGATTTAAGTAAGTCAGAGTGCATGAGAAGTGGACAATCCATAGTCATATGAATGCAATACCCTTCAGTACAACATTTAATCCCAATCAAACAAATGAATAATCTTGAAATTAGTTATTTGACCAATTTGAAATTTATATATATTATTTTCATGATGAATAGGGACATAGGAAATCTCCAAATCTTGACCAATTTGAAATTTATTAATTTCTTCATAAGTAGGCACATTAGAAATTTCCAAATCTCTAGTTTCAGGAAATTTACCAATTTTCCAAACTAATAACGTGTGACTCATGACCCTTCTAAAGTAGCTGTCAAATACACTCTGAAGGCATCTCAACATCATAAACTAATAACTATAGTCTGCTCACTTGCAGCTAAATTTTGATGGTGTCCCCTTGGCGGATGATATCCCCCTGGTGGATGATTTTCATATAGTATTGGGATTATTTCCCCTTTGATTAGAGAGCAATCATCTCTGCAGAACGGAAATTTAATCATCAACCAATACAGATAACCAAATAGTATAAGATCGGCTCATTTTCATGTAGGGGGTAAATAAGAGAAACTCTGTACGTGACGAACATGGGTCCATGTTTAAGGGTGTAAGGATATCAGAGTTCATCTAAAATGAAGTCAAAACACAAGACTACAGAGAAGAATCGCTGCTGCTTCTTTTGACTGGTGAAATCACACTCCTGTTATGCAATGTTGCCTCTCAGGTATTTGTGAAATAACCTCACATTTGACCTTAGCCTCACAAACTAACAACAAAAACTTCATTTCCCTAGAGCTACAACAGGCCGGGTGTTGATGTTTTAGTTTTAGTTTATTGATTCATACTCATACAGATCCAAAGGATCCATTAAGAGAGATAACAAATAAAGAGATAATAACAGGAGCCGATAGAATTATGAATACCTAATGCTATTAATGTCCTTTGAAGTTGGGTTGGGTGGAAATACGATCTTCATTGGATTGTAAATTAATTATAAATTAGATAATTATAGCTATCACAACATGGTCTTGCTGCTATGGCTTAGCGTGTCTGCTTATTAATCCTACTTCGATGTACCCTCCACAGGTTCGAGTCTGCCTGTCATCCATCAGGTATATGAGCGAGTCACACGCTGTAGCTCCGGCAATCGCGGCGGTGGTTTTTACAAGGTTTTCTCCCGGTTTTTCACGGTAACAAGGCAAGGTGCAATGTGTAGTGGACAATCCGTCATATAAGTGAAATACCCTTGAGTACGACGTTAAACCCTAATCAAACAAACAAATCTTTTGACTGATGCTCTCCAGGTTGAAATCGCACTTTTGTTACACAATGTTGGATTAATGATTGTCTTACATGTTTATCTACCTAATGTGTTTTTTGGGGAGGGTTGAGGGCAATACGTTTCCCGTATACACATTGTCGCGGCTTTATCTAGCAAAGAAGGAACATTCATTTTCCAGCAGAGGTAAACACTTCACATTTTATAGCTGTTTGGCAATTACATTGGACATGGTGTAAAACACCAGCCAATCAATAGGTGAACCCATCCAGGGGTGTCCATCCGTCCTTTAGACACCCTGAATTGAAAAATGACCTCATTTGGACACCCTGTTTTAAGAAAGTTTAACATGCAGGAGATAAGGGAACTGTAAAAATTGGACACCCAGTTACTTAAAAAATGAAGCAAAATTACCATTTTGGACACCATACTTTTGATTTCTGGCTAAGCCCCAGATCACAAAGTGATATATCTTAAGGCAAAGAACAACTTAGTATGGATAACAACTTCTTGATTTATTTCACACAACGTTTCTATCTCATTCCAAGGATTGTTTTCAAGTATAAATGCAACATCAACAAAACATACATTTATATAGCACAGAACAGAGGTGTCAAACAGTGAGCTATATTTATATATAATGAAATATATATCAAATGATGTTTATTCAAAATATATATAATGATGTTACATTTATACTTAAAAATGATATCTGGAATGACATAGCAACATTGTGAGAAATAAATCAAGAAGTTGTTATCCATACTTAGTTGCTCTTTGCCTTATGATACTCCCTTGTAAATGCCACTTAAAGAAAACAGATACCTTGGTGTTGCTCCTTACCTGTACAAATTAATGACAACGCAAAAGTGGGCATTCTGTTCTCTGGGTAAAATTGTATTGTTTTTAATGCAATGGGAAGCATGTCTTACTGTGCTTCCCTTTATCATGTTATGTTATGTTAATATACTTATATTTAATGATATTACACGAAAATCACAAGACACACTATACAGATACTGCAATGAGAAACGGCTGCCCCTTAACTCTCTAAGAGCACCACAGCAGTATGCCCAAGCTGCCATTTCGCTAAGTAAGGCTGGTAAAAAAAAAAGCTATTTTTACAAATCTAGAAGGCGTTTCATGCAAAACTGGCAACAAAAAACAGATCAAAACACAGAAAAAATTAATTTTATTTTCATTTAAAAAAAAACATATGCCAACCAAATCAGGAAAAAAACTTCACATACTTCAAGTACTGTCTCGAGTATGTACTACATCCCAGATTTTATTTTAAATATAATTTTTGAGAAATAAACCAGTGATATGGCCGAATATAAAAAAAAACAGATCCTTCAATAAAAATAACTATTTTTTATATTTTCTTTGTAAAGAACTCTCAGCGCCCAAGCCATTAGTAAATTGAGTTTTTGAGCGACATGTTTTTGGAATCACTGGGGAGAATTTTCCCAGCTTAAATCCAATAGAGTAAAATGTTCGTCGGATTATTGATAGTGAAGGAATTAGAACTGGGGGCTGTTGAGTTCTACCGCACGTTCAACGTTGATCGGAGGGATAAAAAAACCTGATGATATTTGAAGGGAAACAGACGAGAGGTCTTGGCAGATTATCCCAATCAATAAAACCCTGGATCGATCTTTGGCCTGTACATGTCCAGAATTATAGCAGGATAGATGAAGAGCAGGGTGCTAACAGCATTATACCAGCTCCCCAAACCCCAGTCTTCAGCGTAGAACACATGTACACGTGTCCATTACTAGAAAACTAATTCAGCGAGTAGCCTACAGTTCTAACACCTATTAGACTCGCACGGTTACTACCACAGCTTAATCCCCTCTAAATTTAGTTTGCTCATTGTGCCACCGTCAATAATTTGGTTAGGCAATTTTTTCTCCGTGAGCAAGGTTGGTCTCCCTTTTTACAGCGACAATCTTCCCAGTACTGGATCAATAGAGGAATAATATATAGGTCAATGGCTAAGGTACCCCTGCCAGCTGAAGCTTTTGTTCATGGCACATTCTCAGTTTTCTTCATCATCATGTTCACATCAAAGTCAAGGCAGACCTTTACCATCAAAGCCAGAGAGCAATTAAGGGAATCAAATCTACTCCACTGAATGTCAAGCTGAAGTAAAGGTGTGAGGCCGTTATAGCCACTTTTATAGAATATAATGTCTGCCACTACAGATAAGAGGCAATAGACAGAAACCAGTCCACTTATCAGACCAATAAATAATTAATATAGCTCCACCAGGAAATATCGTCAGTAATAATTGCTGTCAGCTAAAGAGGTATGTAAGAGTCATTTCATGAGCATTAAAAACAGCTCACATTGACATATATATTAATTACTATCAGAAATAATTACTTGAAGGGGAATAAAGTCTTACAGTGACAGAAGTCTTCATAGAAATACCATATCCAGATTACGGCACGAATGTGTCCAAAATGTGCAAAAACTTAACAACCATCAAATGAAACAATGCTTATATTGTAGACTTTTATGGTCATAATAACAGGTGGTACCTTCAGAAAATTTAGAACTATTCAGCATTTATGGAATCTAAAATGTACATAAACTTGAAAGATTCACAGAAAGCACACACTTGTATGGCAGAGTTTTAAATCATAATAACAAACGAAAAGTTCTAGGCATATATCCAATGAACACACAAACAAATATTGTGAGAGTGAAGACATTGTATTGACCTACACCATTTTGAGATGCATTTTTTAATACTATATAATGCTATAGTGGTACAAACAATGTGGTGTTAATTGTCCACCATAACTCTATAATTTATTACGAGTGTAAGTGAGTCTAGTAATTATGTAAACTATTTAAGGATGCCATCCACATACCAACCTGTCTGCTTGCTTTCTCAACTAATTCCATGTACCCTGAATGTATAAGCTAAATACCTGTGCATACCACAGTAAACACAATCAAACAAACATACAGGTGGTAGCAGTAACACAAGGGGCCTTGGAGGCTTAGGACGCAGCTTCTTGTTGTCCTGGTGCTCTCAGAGCTAAGGGGCAACATAAAGCTGATCTGTTTGAGATGCCTTTGTATTACATCCTGCAAATGTCCTGTTGTGTCTTGTCTTTGTTTGTTGCCGGTTACGTGGAGGGTGGTTCTCTTCACCCATTGGGCTACTATGATGTCATGTGAGTGAAATAACCTTAAGTATGCCGTTAAACTCCAATTAAGCCTAACAAACATTAGTGGCCCATCACTTTTTAGCAGTTTGCCCCAACACTTGTGTTAATTTTTTGTTTTTAAAAGTTAGTTTCACGGTTATCTTGTTCGAGGTTAATGTGCTGGTGAATTTGACTTAAGCCAACAATGAGTGAATTTGCTGGGGGATGGGGGGGGGGGCACATGTTAAAATGATCAAACCGAGAGTATGAACTTAATTTGCATAGTGTACAAGTTCCTTCTGTAGAAGTCCATATGCTTATAATGTGTGTGTCAAAATAATATTTAGTTAAACCAATGATATACAAATCAAACGCAGTAATAACCATTCATAAATGTCTGGCAAATTTGGTTAACTCTTGTATTAACATGTTTGACAATAATTTTGCTGTGTTTGATCATGCTATGAGTTTTCATTAAATACTTAAAACTCATAGTAAGGACTATGAACAATTGATATGGAAATTATTGATTCATTATTGGGAGCATGTGTCTTTGTTTTCTAATAGACAGTACATCTTTTGTGCAAACAAATTAACTCTTATCCGAAGTTCATTCACCAGCATATTTCCACAGGTAAACTAATCTGAATACAATTGCAATTAGCTGTGTTGTACTTGATTGACCAAGGCAAGAATACAGGTAAGGTCTCCAATGGTTACCAGCTTGTTTAAGTCATGGCTGAGTGATTTTAGTATCGTTGTATCGTTGACAATTCAATTAACGGCTGATCAGTTAAAT
The DNA here is from genome assembly GCA_030265115.1 of Mopalia vespertina. Taxonomy (NCBI): domain Eukaryota; kingdom Metazoa; phylum Mollusca; class Polyplacophora; order Chitonida; family Mopaliidae; genus Mopalia; species Mopalia vespertina. The sequence goes on along the minus strand of JAQQZZ010141230.1, from coordinate 6,470 downwards.
TTGTATTTATGTTAATCGATTGTCGATGTTGTTATTGAGCCACTCAAAATCAATCATCCGTATTACAACAGAGAAGTCACTAAGTCTCAAGAGGAAATTTGTAAGCAGCTGGCCAGTGGAACTTTTTCTGGCCTTCAAATAGGTAGACACAAATGTTCACATGTGGGAATTGGGACTTACAATAAATTAAACGCTTAATGCAGGAATCTACCAATATTGAAAATATGTATGTCTGAGTTTTATACAAGGACATAGTAGCTAACAGATTAAAACAATCTCTTGGTTTTAGAGCTCAAAAATTCAATGAGCGGGTGGCAGCTTATATATTAAAATGATCTTTTGGTTTTAGAACTTAATAATTCAATCAGCGGGGTGCAGCTTATAAATAAAACAATCTCTTGGTTTTAGAGCTCAATAATTCAATGAGCGGGTGGCAGCTTATATATTAAAATGATCTTTTGGTTTTCGAGCTTAATAATTCAATGAGCAGGTGGCAGCTTATATATTAAAACGATCTTTTAAATTATTATATGCTATTTTCTTTCCAAACTGTGCATAAAATCTATGAGATAAGTAAATTAGTTAGATGCTCCAATAGAGAAATTTGATCTGTTTTCTTTGTTTGATTGTAGTTTAACGTCATACTCAAGGATATTTGACTTATATGACAATGGATTGTCCTCTTCACACTGTTCCTCCCCTTAACACTGTAGAAAACTGGGAGGAAATCTCGTAAAAAATGTCCCCGTGATTGCTGTAGCCACATCGTACATGTGACTCACTCATATACCTGATGGTCGACAGACGGACTCAATCCCGTGAATGGATTAATAAGCGCACACACTAATCACTAAGTGATGGCCGCAGGTTATACAGCTGATACAGTACAATCTCATCATAAAAATGTGAAAAAAAAGGAGCCACATTGGTTCACATATATTGGATTCAAACCATCTTTCAAATTATTTTACTACATATTTTTCTTCCAAAGTAATGCTGTGGTAGAGAACTTGTACTGGTATAAGAAAATCAATATAATAAAATAATAAGATTTTTGTCTGCAACAAATTCTTAATCCTATTTATGCCTGGTGAAGAAAAGTAAAAGCTGTTATGCGGATTCTAGCTTCTGGATGACAATTTCCCAATGACCTTCAAAACCACCGACTGATATGTCAACATGTGCGAATACAAGAAAATAATCTATCACAGAGCTCTCTTATATGGATTCAAGCTTCTGGGTATATTGTGTCGTGACAACCTGCTACATACAAAAACAAGTCAATTAATCCATCATTCAAACATTGTGCTGCTACAAGCTTGTCGACGCCTTTCATAATAGCGATTTGGTGAACAAATATCTTTCAGCAATACAGAGTTTATTTCTATTAACAAAATATGGGCATACATCATATTATAGGTATATACACCGGTTATGGTTTCTAACATTAAAACATACCAATGCTGTGTCTAGAAGACAGGTTTCCTCGTAAAGTCTTCTTTTCCTGATAACCATAAATTTTCTGTTCACAGAAGCCCTGTTATGAATGTTTGTATTCAACTCTTCAGGTATGACGTAACTTATTACAACTTTACTTTTTGTGGGTTTTGCGCTATACTTAATGTTTTTTTCACTTGTATCAGCTGACAGCTCTGCTTTTCGTTGCCCCTTAGACCTGAGAGCACCAGGGCAGCAGGACACTCCTTGCCAACCAACCCATTAGCCTATAAAGTGATTGTTTGGTGTACAATACAAATACTCAATGATATTTCACTTATATGATAGTGGTGTACTCCAAACCTTACAGAAAAATCCTAACGGATTTTGGACATCCTTTAGGATCCTATAGGATAATTATAAAATCCTATAGGATTATGAAAAGCCTATAGGATCCTATTGAAAAACCCTAATGGATTTTGTCCAAAATCCTATAGGATTTCTCTGTAAGGGAACAGTGCCAGCTCAATTGGTTTGTTTGTTTGTTTGATTGGGGTTTAACGTCGTACTCAAGGGTATCTCACTTATATGACGACGGATTGTCCACTTCACACTGCTCCTTGCCTTATTTCGGTGGAAAACCAGGAGGAAACCTCGTAAAAACCATCCCCGCGATTGTCGGAGCCACATCTTGTGACTCACTCATATACCTGAGGGTCGACAGGCGGACTTGATCCCGTGAACAGTACATCGAAGTAGGCTCCGAAAGCGCACTTGATAACCACTAAGCCACGGCCGCGGGCCCCGCTTACATCTGAAAGCACCAGGGCAAGAAGCTCTCTACTACTGCATGTTATTTACTTTAGTCCCTTCAGTTCATATCTTAAGAGACAAAAAGATTAAATTTAATAAAACATTTAAGGCAATATGTTAGAATTAGGTAATACAATCGATGGGTAGAGACACCAATGGCTTCATGGATGAGCAGAAACAGGCTCTTCTAATGTCGTTCAATCAAAGAATCAAAGCCGCCACAGTTCTGTTGGGTTTTTTTGCTGGCTGAAAAGGTGGTTTTATCCATTGAACAAGGTCAGTCTAATATGATTAAAGGAATTTGTTCAAATCAACAGGGACACAAAGTCAAACCAGAGATCAAATATTACAGTGTGTGTACTTTCCTCTGCTAAACAAGCACCTGAGTCTAAACTGTTCATTCTGGTAAACATGCAATCAATGTGCGTCAAGTGAACTTAAGATTTTCAAAAAAATTGACTACTGACTTACTGAAATGTCTTGGCTATATTAATAATAAAAAAGGATTGTCAGATGAAGTTGAGATAAACCTGTCTGTGTTATCTCAATGTGGACAATAGGCCACATGACAGTTATCAAAGAAAGAAATAAAAAAAGAGTTTTGTCTTCAATATTTTGAGCCCTCTGGCTAAGAACAGTTTGTTTGAAGAGTAGCAATGCTGTCTTTACTTAGCACTGGAGGAAAATTAACTTTTCAACATTATGGAAACGCATCACATCTTGGTTGTGCTAGTGTCAATTATTGTTGGAATACACTGCAAGCATGGCGTAAGACACCAATCAATCAATCAATATCTTGATGTGATACCTTGATGAAACTTTACTGATAAATTATTAAAAATCAGACAACAAATTTTTTATTTTTACTGGTTCCTCGTAAACGCAAGATAAGTTAATATTAATATATGTTTAGGGAAAAATGATATAAAATTATAGTGACTTCGTCCTATCATATAGTAGATGTACCATATTTTTCATATTTATACTTCATACTTCATATTTAACACAGGACGGTAATGTGCTGGGGAATCCCTAGTTCTACGAAACAATCAAACTTTGTGTTAAGAATTGGTCAAATTAACGCAATAAATCAATGACAGACATATGTCATTGACCTCATCGCAAAACAGAAACAAGCCATTGTCAAGCCAGGCGATTCTTGTAAACTCAATCTACCGTAATCAAATTAGACCCTTCAACCATAATAGGTTGCTGAGCTAATCCATTCTCATTGGTGCCTCAAGTTTGCCGTAAAAAAGGAGATAATCGATTGGCCACAGTTGTTCTTACAGTGTGCTGCAGGATTTCTGTGAAGATAAAGAATGACAATGTTTGCGGAGCTTCCTCTGTGGAATAACCTGACGATTCCATGAATTATGCAATCCCTTTCATGAAGTCAATCAATCTTTTCTATTTAACACCTCTTTCAAGTCTGTTCACAGAAAACTATAAAAGAACTTTTATAAAGAGGACATCACGGAAAGTTTGTTTGTTCAATTTGTGTTTAATGTTGTACTCAAGGGTATTTCATTGATGTGATGATGAACTAAACACTTCGGAAAAACAAGAGGAAGCCTTGAAAAAAAACCCCAAAACATCCCTGATTTGGCATTGTCGTGTACCTCAGGTTTTTGGCAGACAGGAAACTGATTGTTTGTTTGTACGTTTGATTAGGGTTTAATGCGTACTCAAATGTATTTCACTCAAATGATGACGGATTGTCCACTTCACACTGTTCCTTGCATACTAATGGTGGAAAACCCGGAGTAAACCTCGTGAAAAAAAAAAAGACTATATATTCTTTTCAAAATCTTCCTTAAGCCTCAAAATAATGAATGACAAACTCAAATGGACAGAAACCATGTTTCAATATAATGTGGTGCTAAGAAAATTATGACAATTTTGAACCTGTAGAAAGCAATTCTCAAAACATATTTTGAGAAGAGGTCCTAAAAATCAAAAAAGACAGTCAGTAAAAATGAAAGAATTACCTCTGAATCATGTAATAAGAGGATCATTCATACTAGTATACAGAAGGGTTACTGGTGCAAATAAACACCTCTTGGCTTATTTTACATGTACATCATGTTAAATGGCCTGAATAACAATCTTGTAAAACTGTTTGAGCTGTTAGACAACTATTTTGAATATTTCCGTTGTGTGTACATTGCACTCTATTTTGTTTATATGATCTCATGTTGTGAAAATCAAGGAATGAATTCAAAGGAGTCAAGAGCAATCATATTGTCTAAACTGAACCTCTGATGAAGGGGACATTCATTGGAGGGTGGAAGGGAGCACTTGTCAAGCTGGTCCATCATTGTTATCTCAATCAAGCCTAACCCAATTAAACTCATTGACCTGCCTCAGTTGGGGAGTGTCCTGGTATCTCCATTACCTCAGGTTAAAAGCCCCAAGCAGAGGAGAATAAGCGACTGCAGTTGTTACAAGCAGTACGGAGTAGAATTCTAACAAGTCAACGGGAGTCATTTCCTCTACAGAACAACACAATGGATTTTAATCAGTTATATTTAAATATTATGTCATCAAGTCAAAAGACTGTTGTATTAATTCTTTGAATTCAATATGCGAAAATCTTTTAAACAAAAGAGATCTTAATTGTAAGATCTTGTTAAGAAGACTTATAATGAGCAACCAGAATAGTTCTGTGAAATTCTTACAGGTTTTCACTCGCCAGAAAAAAAGTGATTAAATTAAGTAACTTATGAGTGAATCCCACAGCTGAATATCTAAGTGTATTGATTTGTTTTTTATGTAATACAAATTTCCCTGGTATCGAGATTCTTTTGGATAAAAGCAAAAATGTACATTTAATTTTTTATATTGCAAAGATGTCTGATTTAGTATTTTAACATTATGCAACTATAACATGTATTCTACAAGCATTGTTAAGATTTGACTCATCAGGGGACCAGTTTTCAATTTGACAGACTTCGCATCAGGAGACCAGTTTTCAAAATGACAGCCATAGCATCAGGAGACCAGTTTTCATTTTGACAGACTTAGCATCAGGAGACCAGTTTTCAATTTGACAGACTTAGCATCAAGACACAAGTTTTCAGTTTGACAGACTTAGCATCAGGAGACCAGTTTTCAATTTGACAGACTTAGCATCAGGAGACCAGTTTTCAATTGACAAACTTAGCATCAGGAGACCAGTTTTCAATTTGACAGAATCAGCATCAGGAGACCAGTTTTCAATTTAACAGACTTAGCATCAGAAAACCAGTTTTCAATTTGACAGACTTAGCATCAGGAGACCAGTTTTCAAAATAACACTTAGCATCAGGGGACCAGTTTTCAAAATAACAGACTAAGCATCAGGAGCAGTTTTCAATTTGACAGACTTAGCACCAGGAAACCAGTTTTCAAAATGACAAACTTGGCATCAAGAGACCAGTTTTGAAAATGACAGACTTAGCATCAGGAGACAGTTTTCAATTTGACAGACTTAGCATCAGAAGCTCCGTTTCCTTTTTGACAATCTTAACATTAGGAGGCCCACTTTCAAAATTTCATAAACATTACAGGATACATAACATTTGTGTATCCTGGCTTAGAGTAGTATGTTCTCAGCTAAGTCATGTGGTCTTGACTTACCACATGAGGAATATATGCTAACATAGCTAAACACTTAACATTTTATCGCTGTGTTCATGTGGCAAATACAGCTGGGAGTACACTGCTGTGTCAGTGAAAAAAAAAACAGAGCCTGGCATTATACCACACCTGTCATAGTGAAATATGGCAAAATAAGAATTTAGAAAGAGAGAAGCCCTTAAAAATCAGGTTCCCTTAGTAGGCCTGTGCTGTTGGGGAGAACAAACCAAACAGAGTCTTCCCATGGTTATGTAAACTTATTGGAGGAGAACCGATTTATAGATTTCCCATATTGTTTGCAGTGTTTGTCTTAATTAATTGCATTTTGCTGCTGATTTTAACAATTTTGTCAATCCGATCATCAATGAAGTTTGTATTTATTACAAAGCAATTTTGCTTAATTTTTCATAAATGCACATTTAAGTATTTGAAAAATCAGCAAAGCAGCGGCAAATGCAAATGTTTAAGATTACAGCACAGCCTTGCTTAATACCTTGATAGATTTGTTTGTTTGTTTGATTGGGGGTTTAACGTCGTACTCAAGGGTATTTCACTTATATGACGACGAATTGTCCACTTCACACTGCTCCTTGCCTTAT
>JAQQZZ010141219.1:0-7500 GCA_030265115.1 Mopalia vespertina | reverse complement strand
CGCCTCTATGTAAGATGGCGGCTGATATGGACCTTGAGGCATAGCAGGATAAATACCGGTTCCTGAAATAAAATATTAATATGATATTTTATTAAAATATTGATATGATTCATTTAGAGTCTGCTTCACAAAGTGCCAAATGTACAGTATTTTGATGCCAAGAGATTCTCATTACTTGTGGTCTTTTGATTGGTCGATTGATTTGTAGGGCGTTTTCTCAACCAATTAAAATGAAGCAAATACTGATTCTCTTAATCCTTTGTAAGCGAGTATCACATTTATTTCTCTCCTGGCAATTAACAGTATTATTATTAAGATGGTATTAAGGAGTTATGTACAATTAGGATAAGCACAAGGTCTTTGCGCCTAACAGAAGGTAAATATGCAACTGATTTCCATACACCGTATAATACATAAATTTTAAATGACACCCACCATTATACTGCGGTGGATAAGCTGTGAAGGTTCCTGGTTGCCATACTTGAGGTGGAGGCTGCATGACGGAGCCGGAAATGGCTCCTTGAGGGAGAACCGTGGCTGACGAAACTGCAATCACAGAGGGACCACCTGGAGGGTGAGTTGACAGGAAGTTCGTGGCAATTCGTCTATTTTCCTCAAGGGATCTGTTGTATTCGCTAACGAGACACGGCAGACGACAGTAGTCAATCAAGTACCCAATACCTAAAATCCCGAATGTGAAGAAATAAAGTACACCCCAGCCGTATCTTCGCAGATAGAAATGATGAAGTCCAGTAAATCCGAATGGGAATAACAGAATGTAAGCGTCGTCCAAAAACTTCTTTTCTGGTCCGATGACGCCTTGGGGCTCTGTCAGTGACGGGGTGCAGCGAGCATTGGCTCTGTTCACAAGGCAGGGAAGTCTGAACCAATCGTAAACCCAGCCGACACCCAGCAATCCGAGTGTAAATGTATATAAAACTCCCCACAGTGGTCTGTTTAGGTAATAATGGTGGCCACCTAGGATTCCAAGGGGAGATAATAGGAAGAGGTAACCGCTGAAGACATTTTTCTTGTCCAGGGTTACGTCACCCTCACGGAGTCTTCTGTTGACGTCGTCGACCATGAAAGGGATTCTGACAGCGTCTATTAGCCAGCCGATACCAAATACACCAAAGGTGAATAGGTAGAGAATTCCAAGTCCATGATTCCGCAGGTAAAAATGATGGAATCCTGAAAACCAAAGCGTTAAAGTTCATTGTTGAGTTTCCAAACATTGGACCTTAACTACAACTTAATTAAATTAATGTCAATATTAAAATCATGATTTCACATTGCTGCATGGAAGCCAGTTAAGACCATGGCAATTAAACCTTATATCATACCAGTTAGAAGGTCGAGGAATCCGCGAGGTTGCGCCTGAAGTAACTGTTGGCGCATCGCTTTGTGACTTTGCGCTTCGTAAAGAAGCGCGAAGTTGCGAAGCGATGCGCGAAGTTGCGAAGCGATGCGCGAAGTTTCAAGGCAGCATAGCTTCGACACTCCGCGATACTGCTTCGCAACCTTTTCAACTTTTCTTCACAGCCTTGCACATCGCTTCCCTACTTCGCAAATCGCCACGACGGCTAACTAGAGTGTGCCAGCATGACAAAAAAAATTGTCCTACGTGGGCTAATGTTAAGTGTTTTAAAACCGACGTTAAACAAAGTATATTCTATTCTATTCTATTCTATGACCTTATCCGGCTTCCATATTGCAGATAAATGTCACTTTTCTCAGTCTCGGCAAATCCTGTTCTTTCAAACACATACAGAAATATAATAAAAAAATCTTAATAATTGACGTTATTAAGTGGAATGGTATTTCAAACTATGGGCATGTCATACACACTGTATCAATTAAGGATCCCTACATTACCCTATTGACGAGCCACAAAGATACGGGCGTCATAGTTCACGGCTCATCCGTGAGCTATGACACCCGTAGCTGTGGCTGAAAACGTCCCCTTTCTGTAGTTCTGGAGCGTGTTCAACCACAGCTACGCGTGTTATACCTCACGGATGAAGGGTTCTGGATCCAGTTCTTTGAAAGACGATGAGCAGCTATAATAGCAGATGAAATCGCTAATATCAGATCAGATCTAACGTGTGGTGTCATCTAATAGATTGTTAAATCGCAAATTTTCCATAGCAGATAAGATATATACTTTCAGCATTGAGGGACGTTATGTAATAGCGGATCAAATTTATTATCGCTTTGGGTAACCGGCTCCAGTGGTTGTACTTGTGGTGTTGTCCAATTGTCCCCCAATTTTTCGGGGAATGAATATGGACCTATACCTAATAACTCATTCAGTTGATGCCAGTGAGAGCAAAAATATATTTCATTGAAGGGCCGCTTTGTACCATTTTATCCCAAATTTAAATATGATTGGAGAGTTAGATGATTTGGCTGCTACCTTTTATTGTTATTTTATTTAGTTTCTGTTGAGTCACTCCGAAACAGGGAAATGTTTTTTGGACACTGACCAGCACTAAAAACCACAAGGAGAACTTACCGAATAACCCAAACGGGAACCATAACAAATAAGCGTCGAATGTACTTTTCTCCTCCGGGATTGTGGGATCGCGTAACTTCCGGTTGGCATCTGCCACCAAGCAAGGTACCCGGAAGAGATCCACGACATATCCAACACCAAGTAGACCAAATGTGAAGAAATAGACGAACCCAAATCCTATCCGACCAAGATAAAAATGATGAGCACCAAAAAGACCAAGCGCGAAAGTCAGTATGTACGTCTCCACAACAGACTTTTCTCGGAAGGCTTTGTTAAATGTAATGCGGACGTTGGGGTTGCCGACGACAGTATCCGCCCCTTGTCGGGTTAGAACGGCAGGGGCTTGATTCGCCCCTCTTCCTTTTCCGCGGCCTTTACCCATAATTGGAAATCTGCGAAAACAAATAAAAAAACAAATAAGATAATAAGCTACGATCAATATAATAAGTCTGCTAGAGCCATACAGTTCTATAAAGTCGATTTTTATAATAAAAATATGATAGTCCATGATTGACCAGAGTAGCCCTATATGGACAGGAATATTTCTAAACTCACTACTTTTACAAAAATAATGGGTCCTTATTTGACATTTTCCCTGCCTTTCCTATGACTATAGGCCCCTATAGAACTGTATGGAAGTAGGACGCCTTAAACTTATCTAAATTGGTATGTTGGGAAAGAATAAACACGATGAGAACATGAAGTGCCCAATTATCAAGCACTATGGGTTTAGTATGGATATATATTCGAGATAACATCTGTGAGTGGTTGTTCTAGATCAACCAATCGACGCCTTTCAGCATACGCATTTGTCAGATCTACACCTGAGACACCTTATAAAGATATGTTCGTAACGATATTGAGGAGTGTGTGGATGTATTCTATCACCGGCTCAGAACCAACCTCGTCCAACAAGGTGGAGCTGGATGTTGTGCGTGACCTTCCTGATATCCTTGTGCTCTAAGAGCAAAGGGGCAACAAGAATTCGATCTGTTAAGTAGGCCTTTGTATTTTGTCTTCTGACAGTCCTGTTTTGTCTTTGTTTGTCGCCACGTTGATAAAAATAATATCATGTTATCTCTTCGCTTAATGTTAAATTTCAACGTTACCAAGCGAGACAAATATTCTTTAAATGGCAGAGACATAAAAATAAAGTCGGTATGGTTATAAAGATGTATGGGTCAATTTATCAGCAGTCCCTGACAATCGTGTCCAGAAAAGCCCGCGGAAGGTCAAAGAAAACTGATTTTTAACGGAGTAAGATTTATTTGGGAAATTCTGTTTAACTATAACAGCATAAGACCCATCGCGTGCAAAACCAATCCGTTTTTAAACTTTTTTAGCTACAGAATTATATCCCAACCAAATTGCATTCGTATTCTACAATCATATTTATCGATAAAGTTTAAGTGTAAAATTTCTGCCCATCGACAACACAAATGGTTGGGAGGGAGTTTCCTGTTGCCCTGGTGCCCTCAGAGCTAATGGGCAACATGGAACCGATCTGTTTGTACTGTCGTTGTATTGCGTCCTGTATTTTCCTGTCTTGTCTTTGTTTGTAGTCAATTTTGTCGAGGGTGGTTTCCTTTGCTCATCGGACTGGCACGCCGTCGTGCGAGTGAAATAACTCTAGTCTAAATACGGAGTTGAACACAATCAAATAAAATAAATTATTGGAGAGTAATTTGCGAGAAGATTTAATAAAATGTATTCTGTTCACTGTGACTGCTCCTATCGCAGCATGCTTTATTTTCTTATCACTGTTTAACTTTTACACGACTATATTCTTATCGCAATTTATGAATAAATGTACATATTAATCACATATTTATGGAGACATAGCATGATTATGTTTATTTTAAGTAGAGCGTTTAACTTATATTAATTTGTATTGTAGATAAAGAATCCACCGGGATTCGAACTTGTGCCTCTGGATAGCAAGGCCACGTGTTCCAGGACTTAAGACCCACATACTCCGGGCCATACTCTTTTGTTTATACACTCTATTGTACAAAATACTAACTCCATTTACAAAATGAAAAATAATAATTTATAATATATAAATAATATAAACCACAGTTATATATTAGGGTTGACTGATACCCAAGCCCATCTCTCCACTTTACTCTACCTCCGTGAAAGGAAATATACACTTAACGCATTTGAGAGCAATACATTGACATACTGAATATATCCTACATATCTTAAGAAAGACAGAAACAAAAAAATAAATAACAAAATAAAAGTTCATTTCAATTAAAATAAAATAAAAATAAAAATAAATTAAATAAAATTAAATATAAAGAAAGAAACAAAAAACATAAATAGCAAAATAAAAGGTCATCTTAATTAAAATCAAATTGAAAAGAAAATATAAATAAACAAAAATAAATCAAAATATAAAAAAATAAACAAAACTAAATACTATTAAAATAACGTGTGGAGTAAACGACAGAGAGATCAAACTGTAGATATATAAACAGGCTACATATACGGTACTGTAGTCTACTAAAGTTAGTATGGCTGAAGAAGGCAAAGTTAATAATGCATATCCGATGCATCCGACATTAATAAACCAAGAATACAATGCTACAAAATAAAGAAGGCTTCTAACATTGTAGGTAAAACTAACGTTAAGTTTATACCATACTAGCACAATGTATAGGGCTAATTCCTTCGTGGGGTTGAGATAGGTAGGGATGACGAAGGAATTAACCCTTTACATTGGGCTAATACCATACCAGTATACATGCATGTACATATTACAATTAGATGTAATTGGATCTCATTTACTCACATCTAACCCCAAGAGAAGATTGACCATATTAATTTTAAAAAGTGTCATGTTACAAATTAGTTCATATTATCTTGACAATAATAAACAGTGGCGTTCTTACCGTGTTTTCTTATCGCTAAACACTGTATCGCGCCCGACCACAACTCCCTAGAAACTGAGTGGAGTCCGCAATACAATGGGTTAGTGAATGAAGATCTGGCGAAGTCGATGACACATAAGCGCGTGCTCCGTTTCGCGGCGATCACGAGACGTCCTAAACAAATTCCCTATGCATGCCTAATCGCCTATCGACAAGCCAGTGGCAATGTTTTGCGGACCAATGTTATTCAGTATCAGCTTTATTCGACCTACATGCGACTAATTTATCAGTGGTATCATATCTGACAGTTAATATTGACATACAGAGACCTGAGCGCATGTACCTGACGCTATAATCTATTTTTACCTGCGTTACTACTTAAATAGGTCACCTCAGGTGAGTGATATTGCATTATAGACTATAATAACCGCTCTGATCTTTTGGCGCATTGTTTCCTGTTTCAGGTCGTAATAATAAATTATTAGACTTGTCAAGTAATCCTACATGCAACCATATATGAATACGCGGGCAATACATAATGATTTACTGAACAATGGAGGGCCAGCCGAAATGCATTCTAAAATAAAATCAATTCTATTTCCTACGTCGAGACATTGACTCTAAGATACACGCGGGCCATCTTGTTTTGCACTTCTTTTATTTGCTGGGCTGTGGCATACTTCGCCCCAAATATTGGCGGAAATTAATGCGCGATGGCCTGGCATAGCGTACGAGAGTTGTAATAGCGTAATACTTGAAACGGTTTTGTGTTACACTTACTGTTGTAAGTGACCATGTGTTCTCTTAGCGTAATAAGATTGAACAGATTATGCATGGGCATCCCGAAATATCAAATATCAAATCAAGACAGAACCGTCTGGCAACGTCTTAAAAGTAGTTCGGTGGATCACTGGTTTAGTTTTGCGACTACATGTGGGGCAAAAGTGACAAAGGAAGACGCAAAGGTGAAATGCGATGTTGCGAGAACACGAAGAAGCGAAAGCGACACGTCCAAATCCTAAGACTTGAGAAGACGAACTTGCGAGACCTCAAAAATGCGAGGACTCGAAGATGCTAGGTGAAGATGCTATAGTGCAAAGGCGAGAATGCGAAAATAAGAATCGAAAATGCAAATGTTTGAAGTCAATAGTCCGACTCTAATGTTCTCCAATATCCGCAAAAAAAATCAATAATAATATAGAATTTCTTTATTCTTATCTGAGATTAATAATTGACTTTATATTACCAATAAAAAGTAGATACATAGCGTCAGGTAAATTTGTTTTGGTTCTTCTGCTTTTTTTCAATATCTTGATTGGTAAATTTTCTTTTCACGATTCCAACGGACAAGGAAAGAATCTGATCTGACGGTACAAAGAGTAATTAAAGCCATTAAAGAAATATTGAGACAAACATGGTCTTTATTTCAAATATTAAAATAAAATAAACACATTGTCAATCACAGTTATGCTTTATAATTTTTATTAATCAATTAATTTGATTGATTCTTTCATTAATCCATCCATCCATCCATCCATCCATCCATCCATCCATCCATCCATCCATCCATCCATCCATCCATCCATTCATTATTCCTTTAATTCGTATTATACTTATTTATTCGTTAAATTTAACAAATGTAATCGACAAATTTTGAAAATATACATATAGCTTTGTTAAAAAATTTAAAAGTTTTAATAAACTATTAAATTTAATATCATGGATCAACAAAAATGTAACGAATGAATAAGAGGGAGCCTATCCGCAATCTCCACATCGAGCATTTTACCTGTTGAAATAATGACTAAAACGCATTTTACTTTATGAACTAAAACATGAGAACAAAACAAAAGAAAAATTATCAACAAATGAGTTCAATAAATTTAAAAAAACTGTCAATCGACTCGTTGGTAGGATAAATGAGTTGTTTGTGGAGAAAAATGATTTGTAATTTTGAATGCTGTATAGGTCTTCAGTAGAAGAATTGAGCCAGCTCTCAGTTATGCCCATGATTGAGAAATCAAAATCAAGATTGCTAATGCATGAGAAACGTTAAGCTAAAGTGAGACCGCCAGAGCTTCTAATATCTCTCAGGTAATTCATAATTTA
>JAQQZZ010141208.1:0-13141 GCA_030265115.1 Mopalia vespertina | reverse complement strand
AGAACCACGTTGAACCCCAATCAAACAAACAAATAAAAATCAATTGGGAAAACAATTTTAATGGCGCCTAATCGTTTCCCGTGCGCCCATGAACGGTTACATACAATAGGTGAGGATTTTATAGTGTGTAGCTTACTTTGACCGTTAGTGGTATGTTATATAGCACTGAAAGCATTCTGTCGTCATGGATGCTAAATCTATTTTAAGTTATGCACGATTTGCAAGATAAAACACAAGATCCATTTCTCACAAAAAAAATCATACCCCCAGTTCATCTACCACGGGTAATTGGAGGGCGCTTTCTGGTGCCCTATGATGTTCACAATTGAAAGCATTGCGTCGGTAAAACAACTGTGTGTGTTAAACGCCGCAAAGCTTTATGAATCTGCCACATCATCTGCACTCTCAGAACTAAGGGCGTAGCACACATCCCATCACCTTCTTTATCCAAGAGTTTTATTCCGAGCTACTCTGCATTACAACCCTTGGCGGATTGAAGGCATATAATCGGACTCGGCTTCCAGGCGATTGATTGGATGCGTGGAAAATTCCACTCAACCAATCAAATATTGTGTAACGAGAGGACTCTACTAGTAAAAATTTCAGCGACAGTCAATAATGCAACGGGGTGAAGTGTTGTTGAAAAAAGGATATGTTCGGGGTATTCAACCAACTCCATGAGAGGAGTGCATATGTTGCCACCCCTACAGACACCAAGTCTCCATATATACGCCAAGTGCTTTACAAAGTTAAACAAATTGTCAAATCTTGAGTATGACATTGAACATATGTTATCAGCGCTTTAACTCGAAACTTGGTCATTTTATCCGCCAGGGGGCATAGCTGTAATTATATTTATATGCGATTAATCTACCAAGGTTGAGATGCAGAGTAGTTGGGAATAAAACTCTTGGTAAGCAAAGATGACGTCCCATCTGCTGTGGCGTTTCTTTCGTGTCATATCTTGTGATTGGTCGTTACCAGTGGTTTTGAGCTAAGTTTCCTTCGCCCACTGGGCAAGCACGCCGTCAACAGACACCTAATGACCTTGATGACATGTGATGTATTGCCATGACAACCAAGATCAAGTTTAGCTAAATTTGAAACTTCGAAAGTAAGTTTTACTTTCTCAGTAAATTGCCACATAAATTTACAAATTTGTTTCAATTTATTGTACATAAGTAACTCACGTGAAGACTGCGATTAGTAGACTGAGAAGCAGTACATGAATTATGAGCATGTAGAATCCGAGGAGAATGGGTACGAGCACTTTGCCAACTTCACTCGGACATCTGACGTGAGTACCATTAGTATAAGCCATCATATCCTCAACACAATCTTCTTTACCTATACACATAGACAATAAACGCTTTCAAATAATTTATTGAATAAATACGAGTCTAATTTGTGATAAGTAACGGCTACAGAAGACACGCTTTACATGGTATGTTTGGTATCTATGCTTGTTCGTTTATTCTTTGTCTTTCGTCCTGGGACTGTCCTGTATTTGCCCCGCCTTGTTTGTGTTTGTTGCCAGTGGCATCGATGGTGGTTTTCTTCATCATGCCGTCATGTGAATGAAATAACCTTAAGTGCGGCGTTAAACGCAAAAAAAAAAAACCTTTTTGATTGATTGACGTTGAACACCACACTTGATATGACAATTTGCTATCCTATTTGGCGATGGTAACCAACCTTGATGCAACTGACAGCAAATATATACAAGGCAGGATAACCACAAGACAAAATACACACATACAATAGACAGATCGGCTTCCTGTTATCTTTGAGCTCTAAGAACACCAGTGTAGCAGGAAGCTCTTTCCCATCCGCCAGT
This sequence comes from Mopalia vespertina, assembly GCA_030265115.1. NCBI lineage: Eukaryota > Metazoa > Mollusca > Polyplacophora > Chitonida > Mopaliidae > Mopalia > Mopalia vespertina. The sequence continues at coordinate 11,304 of JAQQZZ010141208.1, read as the reverse complement.
TTCATTGGCCATATGTCAATAATATTAAAGTACCGTATATCATTCACAAAGAGAGTTAAATTTCCACAAATCATGATGTCAGACAATCTCATGTCCTGGTGGTAATTGGAATGAAACCAACAGACAGATCAATCTTATGTTGTCCTTTAATTTAGCTGTGACGCTGACAGCTGTATTAGACGACAAAACAGGCCTGATCTGTCTCTGGTACAAGTCGCACACCCTGATTGTTTAGGCGTAGGCAACGGATCGACTTCAATTCGTAAACTATATATTTGCAAGAGGAATATGGGTTCAAGAGTGACATGCTAAGTGCATGTGGCTATTTTCAGCAAATTCAAAACCGATTCCAGAAACAATTTTTCGTTTAGGTTCTATTACTCACAACTAAACAAGTAAAATGTTGCTATCCATGCAGGTACAATTTTACTTGTTATATTTTTTTATGTCTTTTAGAAAGTGACATTTGCAGTATTCTCGCTACTCAGGGATAAAGATTTTCTACACTAGAGTTTGTTCAAACTAAACATTTAAAGTAGTTGAGAAAACTACGTGTAATCGAACCAACGGTCATCATAATAGGCCAATTCACTAAATCGCCAATAGTAAATGGCAGGCTTTAGACACGAAAAACTAAAAGCTTAGAAACTATATCCCTTCGTGTGTGCATAGGTCTATTTTTCATTGTTTGAAAACACATTCCAGATTTGCAATATGTCCTTCCTCACCTTCGATTTCTTCGAGGAAAAGTTCAGCAAACATCTGCCAGTAGGCTTTCTTCAAAACATCGACTACCAACATCTTGTTGAGGTCCGTGTTAGGATAAAGGATAGACTGGGAAGTGATACCGTAACCCACGATGAAAACCAACATAATCAGCATGAATGTAATCAGATCTTTCAACTGAGCAAAAGAAATAAATCAACATGAATCAAGGGTTAACGGTTATAGATTTGTTTGGGTGGTTGGAGTTTTATGTCGTACTAAAGGTTATTTCCCTTTAACGGCTGCCAGACCATTGGCAGCAAACAAAGACAACATAGGACACAATACAAAGACATCACAAACAGATCATCTTGATGTTGCCCCTTAGCTCTGAGAGCACCAGGGCGACAGAAACTCTCTTCCAACCCTCCGAGTAATGATCAGGATTCTTTGTTTGTTTGATTGGGGTTTAACGTCCTAATCAAGTGCACTTCACTTATATGACGACATACAGATTGTCCTCTTCACACTGTTCCTGGCCTACTTACGGTAGAAAATCGAGAGTAAACCTCGTAAAAAGCAGCCCAGCGATTGCCGAAGCCACATAGTGTGACTCACTCATATAACTGAGAGTCGACGGACGGACTCGATCCTGTGAACAGTTCATTTGGGTTAAATTAGTAAGCGGACTCGCTAACCACTAGGCCACGGCCCCGTAATGATTAGAAACCGCAACCAAACTCTTCAATCACTGTAGGAAAGCGGTTGACATGAACTTGAGATGGATAAAGCTTGATTACAGGTAAACTCAAATCTTAATAACTGATTTTAGAACAAAAACAGCCTGGACACTTTGGCCCATGAAGCTTGTTTTATGGTCTGGATTTTCCTGAATATCAGCTTATATTTAATGTAATATCATTGCACATTCCCTTAGTGTGATAGCGGTTTAATAGAAATCACCTGAAACCCAAGTCCATAAGCTTGGCTATTTTTTCTATATATAACCTGATATAGGAGTATATGGAATTAAAATGGAAATTTAATTTAACAATTTAAAAATTCACAATGGTTAAAGAGCATCTCAGATAATGTGGATATATTTCTAAAAAGCAATCACACTGGCACAGGGGTGTAGATCAATTAAAATCGATGAATCATCTCATGTTCTAGATAAACTCTCAGAGACAAGTTTCTAAATAGATTTGAATCTGAGTTGTGTTATGGGTAACCTACACATCTCGATGGAAGGAAATTACCATTTACATGGTATATAAAGTATTGATAAATCTGTTACCAACACGATATTCATTCTGAGTTAGGAATAAATCAGCACACAAGCTGGTATTTCAGAGATATAGAGATTAACCAAACAATATATCCGCTAAAGAGAATAAGTGATACAACCTGTCCGATACCAAATGATGTTTCGGCTTATCAAGTAGGTTCTTTAGATTTTCGTTCATTGTATATGTAAATATATATTTAATTGTCACAGTACACTCTTAGAAATAATGGCTCTTTGGGTGTCCTGTAGAAAAGAGGATTGTTATATATGGAAAAATTACGACAAAAACGGTCTTTTCATATAAGAAGAAAGGCAGAAATACTTGGAACAGTTGCTGTGATGGTTCCATACAGAACCATAATTGGTTCCACTAGAGCCATGACTGAAGAACCATAAACGGTTCCATTAGAGCCATATTTTTATAAGAGTATACACATCAATCTAGTTTGATTTCACGAAACAAAACGATTCCTGAGTTATCTTTAAAACCCACCATTCGTCCAATCATCACTAGTTTTGGTCCCATTATCTTACTGACTGAGAAGATATGGAGGAGTCTCATAAAGAATGTAAACAGGTTGACAGCCAGAATGGTTCTAGCGGCGATAAACGTCCCGTGGTGGGGAACAGCACGGAGAATCATCCCCACAGTAAACAAGCCAATCGTTAGCAGATCTAGAATATTCCACCTGTCAGCCAGATAATTGACGACACGAATCCAAGCACTACCCGGACTGGACTTCCACAACTGTAAAAGTAAAACAGATGAGATGAACAGAAGGACATGAAAAGGACTTAGTTCTACGATGGGTACGAGCACTTTGCCTACTTCACTCGGGCATCTGACATGAGTGGCATTAGTATAGGCCATCATATCCTCAACACAATCTTCTTAGCCTATAACCATAGACAATAAATGTTTCAAACAATCTATCGAAACAATACAAGTCTAATTTGTGATAAGTGACAATTCAGCGTTATATAATACTTAATTCGAATACACTCATTCCAACTTAGACATTCGTAAAATATATTCATAAACACCAAAAGCTCTTCGTCATTTTTTGTCCCACCTATACATCAACCAACAGGTGGACGTGTTATACGATGATGTTTAAACATTTTATTCAATTTAATTAAAAACTCACCTGTCGGCCTTCCTCAAGCGCCATGGTGGTTACCCAGAAAATGAGGATAATTTCAGGAACGGACACTTTGGAGTGAAAATCTATCAACATAACGTAACTGAACAGCATCAGGAAAACCAAAAAGAAAGCCTGAAAAAAGTACATTAAGAAAATAAACAGTGTTTTGCGCGACTGCTATGATTAAATTGTTATTTTAACTGTTTAGTTCATAAAATATAACAAATAAAAGGTAAAGAAAATTAACAAACTATAACTATAACAGTAAGTTCGTTTTTGTTTTTTTTGGTGGGGGGATAACACTTTCTTAGTTTGCACAGATTCTAGTTCAGAAAACTTTGCAGGTTGAAACCCTTCCGAGAATCGAACCCACGACCCTCAGAGTCAGGCACCAAATCGCCAGCAGTAAATGCCAGCCACCTAGATTACTCAGCCACCCGTCTTCTTCAGGGATTATTGATACGGATCACTATATATATTTCTGAAAATTAGAGTAAAAGCTATGAGCTGTGCGACCATACGATTAGTGATTTAATGAAGCCATATATGTAATGGTCGACTTACCACTGTGTAACAGCAAAAAACGTGAATATAAAGAAAGTGTGTTCACTTACCACTGTGTATCAGTAAAAGACGTAAATATAAAGAAAGTGTTTTGACTTACCACTGTGTAACAGAATTTGGTGACCGGAGCCTGGAAGAAATGTTTGATTTTCTCCGAAGGAGCTCTGTGTATTACGCTCACCGAATGTTCCAATTCACTTCTGAAACATCCAATTAAAATAGCAGATGTATTAAATGAATATCTTAATTGATAGTAGAAAATACATCAACCAGATAATCGAATAATAGTATAGTGTCAACAACATACCGAGTCCACACGGCCTATATTCCACTTGAGATGGATTTGGGAGGAATTTTGGTGCTATTGATGCGAAAATGGCTTCACAGAAGCCGAGTTTGTCTTATACTCTGTTAAGCGTCAAATGTTTGCCTTGTATCTTGTCACTCACTGCCTTTTGCCGGTGAAGTCTTAGTTTCCTTCGCACGTCAATTACACAAATCGAACAGATCATTTCAAGAACAGTAAAGTATATATTTATATGTGTTCAAATATGTAAGCCTGTCCGTTGCTGATTTCATCAAAGTGTTACTGATAAATTGATGTTCCTCACATATATGTGGTTAACGACTTTCAGCCAGTATGTTCGAAAGTTGTTAAAAAATTGTGGTAGTTGTGCGATTTCTTCCAGGTTTCTCTGATAACAGCATAACTAGCACCCCTGTCATATGAGTGAAATAATGTTCGTTGTTGCCCAAACCACCAAGTAAACAAAGCGAAAAAAAATAATGCAGAGGATATTTTTTTTCGGATATAATCGGTGGAAGACGCTTACCCCTTGCATCTAAAAATATCAAAATAAAGAAATTAAAGATGATTGGTTTTCATTTAATATTGTTCAATACTTATCTCAACAGTGTAATTTATGACAAAAGAGAAAAAAAAAATCTTTTTAGCCGTACTTCAGAATAAAACAAAAATCAATGCTATTCCAAACTTTTACTCACGACTGTGACGTCACCGAAGGCTGTCGTCCTGCCGCTGAAAGCGAATTCGCTTTCTGAAACAAAGGAAAATGATCACCATTGATGCCAGCAAAGTTTAGCACATGGTTACATTTACATTGACACATCGGACACCTTTATCCAGTTATCTGGGCCAACTAAAGACATATTATATTTGTGTGTGGTAGACCGTAGCGCGCAATGACTGGTATCAAGAATATGAAAGGTCATAGCACAGAAATTCACCCTTATATCGCATGGTGCCTGCACGCGTTGATAGACATACTCTTATAGTAATTGCCAAAATAACACAGCCAATGATGAGAAGTAATTTGTCGAGTTGGACAATTAACTTTACTCTGGAGCCAAGGCTAAGGTACTCAAAAAAAAAACTTGCTGTTGCTGCTCTACCGAGGGTGATTTCTAGCACTTTCTTCGGCTATTTCTTGAGCTTTTGCCTAAAAATGCGTCATGCAACAAAAAGCGCACCACTAAAATACGGCAAGAAAAGACAAAACGAAATAGAAAACGGACCACTGATGGTTGTAATTCATTGAGACATTCCAACAATTTGTGTGTGCAAAACATTAAAACTACTGACAGATTTCTGCTACCGTTTGTTAAGAAGCTTTCTTTATCTAAAGTTTTTATTAAACAAATAAAAGCCTCAGTAACGTATATGCAAACTATTGAAATCATTTCGAGATGTTACATACAGTGGGAAAAAAAGTAAACTTTCAGAAAATAAAAACTATTCTGAAAGCAATTATTTGGGTGTTGTGACATTGTCTTGTGATCGTTCTTTAATATGTTATTTTTCTTATTTCTCAGTTTACCGTGCATTTAGCTAACGACACCAAACAGTCAAAAGATTCCAATGTGACGTCAGGTTTTGTATGACGACTACTACAATTGAAACACAAGAGTTCTTACTCTAAGGTGTAACGAATTCGAGATTCCGTGCTCTCGAATGAAGGTGGACTCGAAATGACGCGGGGAGTGGGATAAAAACGATCTGCACAATGAAATGAAAATTATGAGACAACTCTTTTTTAAAGAATGTTTACCCGTCTTATGGTGGTGCCGTAATCTCCTATTTGAGTTGACGTCGTTGACAAGCTCTGTTTAAACCTGAGGCAAGCCAAAACCAAGATCGGACACATAACACAAGGCAAAATCTGAAAGTAAAATTCAAATCAGTATTAATGAAGATTGTGTGACGTATCATTGTATCAAGTTACTCCATAAACATACAGATATAGGGCTTTTTGTTTGAAAAAATTTCTGTAATATCTGTTATGAGAAAGTGATAAAATAGTGTTGTATTATCTGTCACAAGTCCAACTTTTTGTATGAATTAATATGTACATTCCCATAATTGATCTATCAAATATTTCTGCTTACCAATAGTCAACTTAACTCGGAGAAAAGACTTTGTGTCTTGCACCATTGCACATCTCCAAACCGTCACTTACATAATTCAAACATTTTCGTGTGAAATACGTTGAATTGTTTCTATAAAATGCACAATCTTAACTTTATTTGTAGAATCGTTGGCAGCTAGTCGTTGACGATCTATACCTTAATCTGACAAGATATGGGTAACTCTTCCAATTTACTTAAATTAAATGGGAATAGTCAAGCCATTTATACCTCTTCCCCACCCCTCAGTCATAACAAATAACAGGGTGTGGAATCGAACCTGAAGGCCATTTCTTGTGTCCATTTCTCCCCACCAGACGGCGTTGAAGAGTTCTTGACATGCGCTCTGTGCTATGAATTCTCTGTTGTCAGCCTCAATGGCGATGCTAACGCAGTTCGTTTTCCCCCAGTAATGTAATGGTCGTATCAACAACTTCATTGCTCTTTGTTCGTCATCGGCATAACATTCCCGTAATATACCGATTGACAGCTCTTGAAATTCCCTGGGGCGTTAAGAGACAAGAGATAAATCAAACAGTATAGGAAACACCTTGTCAACTAAAAGTGAGATAATGTTTCGAATTTTTTATAACAGTGATCATTTTATCAACTGGAAACCCGGGTCATTTCTATACTCATCATGATTGATTGATTGATTGATTGAATTAGATTGATGGTTGAATTATTTACTGATTGAATTACCGATTGATTAATTGATTCATCGGTTTACTGATTGGTTCATTGATTTATTCTTTGATTGATTGAGCCATCGAAAGATGTAAAACCCCTCTTTATAAAAGAAACCTGATGTGGCATCGCTCAAGTAGTTCACGAATTTGAAAGCTAGAGAACGATGTATTCCTCAGAACAGTTCACGTTTATATTACCACTGATGCAAAACACGAACAAATTGAAGTCTCCACAAACTGAGTTAACACTAAATAGCAATATATAGTTATTCGTAGAAGGAATCAGATTGAATGGGGACATTACTTACAAAGCATCTCGCTGGAGCTCCTGTTTGAGATCGTTGTCAATAGTTCTTTGTCTCATTGACTTTAAAAGACTGTTAGCGACCAGGGCAGCGGCCAGAGAGTCCTTCAAAATAACGATGAAAGTATTAGAATGTGCCATAGGAGCATGATGTACAGTGTAGACTTAATGTCTGTGGATTCACTAGTACCAAGGCTCGCAAGCCAGAAGGTTCACTTTTATAAGTTTTCACTTTGGAGTATTCTGAGGTTCACTAATATGAATGCTCAATAATCTGAAGGTTCACCAAATTAAATGTTAACCAGTTCGAATGTTCGATAATCTGAAAGTTCACTTGTCTGGAAGTTCAATAGTCTTGAGGTTTGATAGACTGAAGGTTAGTTCGTCTTGTCTAAACGTTCATTGGTCTGAATGCTTACATGTACTTTTCTGTAAGTTAAATAGTATTGAAGTTTTATAAAGTGACGGCAAGCTCGTCTGAAAGTTAGCTGGTGTCGTCTGACGGTTTACTCGTCTGAAGGTTAGCCAGTGTCGTCTGACGGTTTACTCGTATGAAGGTTAGCTAGTGTCGTCTGAAGGTTAACTCGTCTGAAAGTTAGCTGGTGTCGTCTGAAGGTTTACTAGTCTGAAGATAAGCTAGTGTCCTCTGAAGGTCAGCTAGTGTCGTCTAAAGGTTAACTCGTCTGAAGGTTAGCTGGTGTCGTCGGAAGGTTTACTCGTCTGAACGTTAGCTGGTGTCGTCAGAAGGTTTTTTTTAACGATAAATTATCGTGGACTGATCACATCAAGAATACAAGTAGCAAAATATCAAGAAATATAGGGGTCATCTTTCATATTAGAAACTTTCTTAACAAGAAAAGTCTACATATATTATACTATTCTCTTATTTCCTATACCTATGTTATGCCAATTTGTTACAGGGGAACACTTTTGTCACACATCTACAACCGTTAGTTTTGCTCCAAAAGAGAGCCTGGCGAGTTATCACGTTATCCCCTAGACTACAACACACAGATCCTATTTTTAAATATCTAAAAATTCTGAATGTTCACCAACTAAACCAATTTTCCTGTATAATGTTTGCCTACAGATGTTTTCATCATGCTGTTTTGGTTCCATTGTCCATTTGGCTCCAAAACAAAGTGATATTCACAATTACCCAACAAGGACTCAAAGTTATAACTTTGATAGGTCATACTTCTCAACATCTCTTTCACTTCACACATTAAGAATAATATGCCCAAGAGAGCGGAACAAACTTTCTCCAGATATTAAAAGTATTAAGTCAATTTCCTTATTCAAGTCGAAAGTCAAATAATGTTTATTAGAGTTGTTATCGTCATACATATATTCTTGATTATTCTATCCAATAGTGTTAACAATGTTTTGTTTTTTCGCCGCTGTATTCGGAAATACTAATGTTAAATATATTTCGGGATAGAACAAGTTCATTAGGAACTTTATTCCCTCCACATATTACCCCTATATACAAACAAGTGCATGGTATGATCAACTTATGACAACAGCATCCATATTTGTATTTGTACCATGTTCTTAGTAACTTCTATTTTTCTAATTTCTGTTATGTATGTTATGAACTACATTTTGTTATCGTCTTGTACTATTATATTGTGATGTGGTGAATAAATGAATCTGAATCTGAATCTGAATCTGGTTTAGTAGTCTGGATGCACTCTGGTCTGAATGAACACTGCAGCTATATTTACTGGCCATTAAATAGATTTAGCAATGATTTAATTTAAATAAGTAACACTTGAATCCTCTCCGCAACCATGTTTTGAATCAAGACATTGCCTATGAATCAAAGCAACTCTCTCGCCAAAATATCCGTTACAGCGGCTAATCATGTATAACGTGTAGAGATATACAAAAGCGTATCCTCATATACCAATGATAGACAGGCCAATTTGAAACTATGAGCTACAGCTAGGCCCAGCCTGTCCAACCCCTAGAAACAACATCTCAAACTGAAAACCCTTACCCGTCCTTCTTCCCAAAAGACTCTGGCCATCTCACATCTACCCATGAGAATACACCATATAAACAGGTCTCGCTCCGGACGGTCTAAGAAAGTCTTATCTGAAAATATAATCGTTTTTTAATAATATATAAATATTTGAGAAGTCGCTTTAGTATTGCAATCGAGTTCTCTTCATTCTGTTTCAGTTGTTCCAACCAGTTTTTATAATTATATTCGTATCAACAGCGCTCACGAACAGAACTGTTGCGCTGAAACGGAGCCAGGTGATATTGTTAGAACTGTAGTTCATGAATATTTAAGAATCGAACATTCTCACCACTGCTGAACTAGGCATGGTTGTTCCCGACATACCAACAAATCAAGCTTTCTGATTAACAGCCAACGACCAGGGTGCTTTCAACATTCTGTTTGAGGTATAATTTTGTTGGAAGCCAATCAGGTTTTATGTGCAGATTAAGTGTAGAAACTGATCAAACAGGTAACTGGTACGACTGCAATATCGTTGAGCAGTCTGTAAATAGAAATAAACCAGCAGCTGCAGCGATACCGGTATGTTGCATGTTTTAAACAAACGGAATATAAGCCACCATTTCTAGGCTGTTTAACAAAATGTGAAGTCACCTGCCAACATTTTTAGGAAATAATTTTCGCCTATTTTGTCACTATTGTACTCACCCGGTTCGGCTATCTCGGAATACAAGCCGTCACCATCAACAAACGCTTGTCGCAGATAGATAGGGTTGTAGAAGTCGCCCATCAAAGATTTGATCAAATAACCAACTTGTTGAAGAGTAGACCTATCCTGTATCAAACACATATCCCAAACACATCTATACAGCATTCAATAATTGATTAACTGATTGATTGGTTACTGTTTTTCGCCGTGCTCAAGAGTATTCACTTATATGCCACCCGTGTATTTCAACAATAGCTGAGATTAGCACAACCATCAAATGTGAGGCGTTTGATGGAAAATTAATCGCATTGCTACACTCCAAACAAACTGCCCTTAGCCAGAGGGCTCAGCACTTAATAAGATTAAAAACCACACATCACTAGTAACAATCAATGGCAAACTGTGTGTTCCACACAATGGCCATAAATGAACTGTTCAAAAATGCAAGACAAACACACTACGTACAAAATGATGACTAGGACAAAGTGTGTACGAATTGGCTGTACAATACAAGGCCAGAAATCGATCGTTTGTTTGTTTGTTTGTTTGACTGGGATTAACGCCGTAATTAAGGTTATTTAACTCATATGACGGTGTGCCAGTCCAATGCGCGAAGAACATCACTATCGACCCTACTAGCAACAAACAATGACCAGACAGGGCAAATACAGGACGTAATACAAATACGCTCCAAACAGATCGGTTTCATATTGCCATTTAAATACAACCGTATATATTTTGGCTTGGTAGTTACTTTTCCCGCTAAATGATTTTCCTACCTTAGATGTAATAAATAAGCGAAAACAATGTAACCATGTAGACAAACACGGAAATAAGTTGAAGTTAAAAGACAGCATAAATTATGAGGCGCAATACAGCAGAAATGTTGATACGCAATACAGCAGAAATTATGATACCTAATACTGCAGTATGTTTGAGACGCAATACAACCTTTTTGAGACATAATACAGCAGAAAATTGAGACCTAATATAGCAGAAAATTTGAGACAGAATGCAGCAGAAAATTTTGAGACATAAAACAGCAGAAATTGTTAGACATAATACAGCAGAAATGTTGAGACATAGTACAGCTGAAACGTTTTAGACGTAATACAGCAGAAATGTTTAAACGTAATACAGCAGAAATTGTTTAGAAGTAATGCAGGAGACAATTTTAGACGTAATACAGCAGATTTTGTTTAGACGTAATGCAGAAGAAAATTTTAGACGTAATACAGGACAAATTTTGAGACATAGTACAGCTAAAACGTTTTAGACGTAATACAGCAGACATGTTTAGAAGTAATACAGCAGAAATTGTTTAGACGTAATGCAGGAGACAATTTTAGACGTAATACAGCAGATTTTGTTTAGACGTAATGCAGGAGACAATTTTAGACGTAATACAGCAGATTTTGTTTAGACGTAATACAGGAGAAAATTGTAGACGTAATACAGAAGAAATTTTGAGACATAGTACAGCAGAAACGTTTTAGACGTAATACAG
>JAQQZZ010141197.1:0-13141 GCA_030265115.1 Mopalia vespertina | reverse complement strand
TCAATCTGTACAACTCGGGCACAGGATCAAACACTGTGTTCAATCACACAAAAAAAAAAGGGATTATCCAGAAATAAGAAGTTATTCTCCATTGTGTTACCCCAATTTCTAAACAACTTTCAAATCATACAAACTATAACCGTTATCTTGTTATAAGAGTTTCGTTACCAGTAATTCTTTTCTAAAGTGCTGATCAGTGTATTGAAGTTATTTCATTCAGATTCCTTGTGAAAGTAAATTGGCTTAAACGTGGTCGTACAGTATGGCTTTTTCTAGTTATCCAAGTCTTTCATTTAACTTGGGCGCTCTTTGAACTTTTAAAAGTGGAGATTAACACGGCTCAGTTTACAGGTACAAAAAAAAGCCTAATGATAAACGTGTCAGGTAACACAGAAAGAACACATAGATACAAACTAGAAACAACCCATTTGTCCACTCCCTGCAAGACAAACAGCAAAAACTGTCATCTGAGTTATGTTTCTTCTACTTATAGGTCTATTTAAATGTTTAATTTGATCTGTTCACATTGAAGGCTTATCTAGTATCTTGTGAGATTATGTACCTAACACTTAGTGTCCACCTTGAGAAGAAAATTAGTCAGGTAGAAAAGATATAATTTGATAGGCCTTACAACTATCAGCTTCCACAATTATAATATACATTTACACAATACCTACCATTGATAGTAGTTTACTAGTTTCCCTATCAAACTGAAGTCATCAACAAGTACATCTTTACGCTTTGTTTGAGACAGGTCAGCAGTAAATACTAGACTGATATACTAACTTATCTATACTGTAAATGCTAGTTTTTGTAGTATGTCAAAGAAAACAGAATCTCCTTTACATTTGAAAAACTGCTTCAGGTAGTTTTTACTTATTTTGTATTTTTAAATAGTAAGGCTGCTTGTGATTAAGCCCTAAAATATAATAAAATATAATATTTATTAAGAGACATACAATGGAAAAGATGCAGTAAGAGTTAACTAACTAAAAGTCACTTGTTGTATGTTGGCCATGTCATGATTTTACTAACATGTGCATTACATTGCATTTAGGACTTATCTATAAATATGCACATATCCAGTACAGTTGCAAATACACTGCCGGTATTAACTTCTATCCTTGCCATCAAATTAAGAAACTAGAATCGCATTTCAGCATTACTAAGATGTCAAAACAGGAAAGCCCAGCATGTCAAATTTGTAAACAGTATTACATAGCATAGTCATTGAATTGATTAATGTTTAGATTACATTAAGACCCTCTTAAAAGTTTATATTTACTGCAAACAAAGCCCCTTACACCACACTCAATCTAATTCTGGAAAGTCACACCCAGGCAGGTTATCATGAAGCTGGTAGAATAAAAAGTCAATCTGAACTCTTTCATTAAAATGATTAGAGTAGGTAACTATGCTGATAATAAAAAACAAGTCTGATTATATGTAAAGATTTTCAATAATCAGTTATCTATATTCCTAACCCCAGAACAAATCACATGGGTTTTATAAGATTTTTTTTTTACTTAGTTATCTTTTCTTTTCCTTCAATTTCTTGACACAATATTAATGACTAAACCTGGTTTGACTAAGGCAGCTAATATACAACTCAAATAGAAGCAGTCAGTAGTTTACATTTCAACCTCATATTAGTCAAACTATTTTAGTACTTGGGAGCCAGAGCATGGGGTGATATTTAACCCTGTCTACACATATATACACAGTAAAGTGATATATTAACGCTGGGTCAATACTGTTGATGACAAATGATACAAATAAACCACTTGTGGAATCCCCACCTTGTTGGGGGCACCTGTCAAGTTACAGAGACCAAATAACCAAAGCTATCTATGGTAAATACCCAAATGATGGCAAACTCAGGACAATGTTTGCTGGTTTTATAATTAAAAAATCTACATTTATTGTTATTATTAAAGAAAGTTCCATTTCCTGTCATATTGTACTCCCTAGACTACCTCCTGGTTAACAAACTATTCTAACAGACAGTATCAAAAGTCAGTTTAAGAACTGTTCAAATACAATTTACTATTCAAGTTATGGAGTTATTTACAGTAACCCCAAGGCTTTGGCATAGTCTATCTCAATATTTGGTACTGAGAATTCCAAACAGCTTCAGGTTAAAGAAGTCTGTCTACCGGCTAACCAAGGAAAAGGCTACATACTTATCCATTTTCTCTACCACTTGTCAGAGAATCAAAAAGGTAGACTAGGGCCTGATTCTACAAAGCATTTTTGTACTTAAGTCAAAATGTTTAAGGGCCTTAACAGTCTTAAGTTTTTAATTTAAGCGTTTAATATTTGGGCATTATTATAATAATATTAGCAATAATAAAATGTATAACTGTAAAACTAAATTAAAACAAGTGGTAAAAATATCAAATTTAGTATTTTGACTTTGTCAACTAAATATTTTTATCCCCAGCACAAACAAACTTTGAAAAGAAGGAAAGGTACATTTTCTTTAACCGTTTGGTCCTTATTTGTATAAAAAAATAACTTAGGTTACAGTTGTTTGTTCTCTTAAATAACACTTAAATAACACAGGCCACTTGACCTAAAGTAGTATATAGGCATGTGGATTTAAAGTAGTTACATTGTTCATAGAAACAGTTCTATGTCAAGCATAACAGTCCTGCTGAGTCAAATAACATAATAAACCCAAATAAGGATTGTTATAATAACCCAAAACAGAAACTTACAAGTACTAAGGAGTACATGTGCATTTACAATTTTTTAAAAGAAAAATTTCAAGATCCCTCATAAAAGAGATGGTCCTAAAAAGACCACATGTAGACTTTAATACATCCCAAAACAAAAACTTACTGCGACTACATGTGCTGCGCATTTACAATTTTTGAAAAGAAAATATTTCATGAGTAAGCATAGTAAAGAGTTGGTCCTAAAAATATCATATGTACTTTAAAAGATAAATTAAAAGTGTGGATTGTACACTTATTTCAAGGATAGTACCCATATATAATTACAACGGTACCTTTGGGTAATGGCTAAAGTCTAGTCTAGTTCACATCAATGTACAATTTTTAAGATACTATAGGCTACAATAAAAGGTAAAGGGCTGTCCACAGTTCTGTGTGGATTCCATGTTCAGCTATCTCCGAGTGACAAATCTCATCAACAAATTTACTCAGATACATTAAAGCCATCGGTTAAAAGTAAAAATCCTTAACTAAACAAACAGACACAAGCTTGGGATCAGTTATTTGAACAGTGTTAGTTTAATATATTCTACATGTCTACCTCATAGCTATTCAAATTGTTCCCTAGGGCTTAACATTCTTCAATCCACCCACTCTCCATAAATACAGTACAAGTATATCTTTGGAGTTTTATTTTCAACATACCAAACTTCAAACACGTAAAATATACTAATAATTCTCTCCATAAAAGAAAAAAAATATTTTACTCAATACTGTTATGTTTAATTTAATAAATATTTTCACGCTGTTCTATGGTTCAAGCAGGCCATATTTCAGAAATTAATTTTTTAATATAGAGATAGAAAATGTTGCTTGCCTCCACCAGGATTCTGGTTAGCAGGTCAGCACTTTAACCAACTGAGCTACAGAGGCTCACAGCAGAACTATCACCTATTCTCTTTGTATTCTTCTGAATAATGACCCTATACTTAACCAGAAATGAGCCTACTTGCTTTCCCCATATAATAATAAGTCATATGCAGGGAGATACAATTAGGATACAATGAACTAAAATATACTCTGC
Organism: Mopalia vespertina; assembly: GCA_030265115.1. NCBI lineage: Eukaryota > Metazoa > Mollusca > Polyplacophora > Chitonida > Mopaliidae > Mopalia > Mopalia vespertina. The sequence continues at coordinate 9,379 of JAQQZZ010141197.1, read as the reverse complement.
CTATTTGGAGATTCTATCACGGCATATAAACGATCCTACTTTTTATTGAATTTATTTTGGGATCTACAACATATATATATATAATGAAGAGGTGTATGACCTAATAAAACGGGTTGGAAACACCATAAAACACTAAATCGAAAGTTAATATGACGTTAAACTGCAATTAACATAATAAAACTCCCTCTTGACACACATTGTTGTATAGTGAGCAGGCCTTATCTAGATACATAAAATTCTATATTAAGGCATACATCTTAATACAGGATATATTATTACAGAGAGAAAAAAGTAATAAAGTATAATATTAAAGATCATGTATCTTGAAAGGAAGTGTCAACTGTTAACAGATTAAAAGTCGTTTAATTATTGTCTTGTCAAGTTTCTTTTACAGACAAATTTCATTAAGCTGTCTAGATTGAGTCATATAAGCCTCAACCTTTTAAAGCTAATACATTTCACCTGTTCCATCATTCATAATAGATGTAGTATTCAAGAAAATTGATTTGTTTGATTAGGGTTTAATGCCATGCTTAACTTTGGACAGAAGAGGACACCACTACAGATCAGTTTCCTGTTGCCCCTTGAACACCAAGGCAACAGAAATCGATCTTCAACAGTTTGTCAAGAAAAACTGTTTATTAAATTCCACACTATAACATATGATAAGTACATATATATAATATTTGTGTAGATCGATTTTTGGCTATAATTATCTAGAAGAAAAAATTATAAGTTTAATAGCTTCCCTAGCCTAGACAATGCTTTATGGTGTCAATTTTCGCAGCATTTACTCAAGAGAGAATCAAGTGGTTATCAAGAGATAATGTGTATTGTATAAGTAGCTATAATGAACAAATTCATGAGAAATTTTCCCACTATTCTACTTTGATCAAATTTCCTTTCTCAAAATAGCCAACTGGTCAAGTAAACTAAAACCTCAGAGTTTTGAAGCATAGTCATTGAGGGGAGTCACAGTGGTCCCTATACCATACAATTGAGTGGTGAAGGAACAAATTGCAGAATCAATTACTTTCATTGTCTAATTGGAGACTTGCCAACAGTTTATGAAGCAGCTAATCAACAGAAAATCAAAAGTTTTTGAGGAAGAAACACGAAAAGTACACAGTAGCCAAAGCGTGATAGAAACTCTCCCCAAATTGATCGGCCATTTTTGTGGGAAGGCTCTTTATTCCGCCACTGAGTCTAGGTATTTTGTTGACTGCAGTCCAATTACTTTAACAACCAGACGCTATTCCTAACGTGTATTGATCTGTAATGTAAATAGTCCCGACAGCCCCAAGAACCTGATAAAAAGAGTCTGTCAATCTTCAGCAATTGGAGGGAAAATTGTGGGTAAAAACTGTAACCAATAATGAACATTGAAGTGCATGCTAAGTCATAAAGAGATAAAGGGGTTGAAAAAAAGACAAGAAGGGAAACACGGATAACAAAATTATTTAAAAGTTACACCCAACAGAAAATGGTGTTGATTTTATTATTCTTATCTTTTGCTTACTTTCTTTACAACCGCACGGTAACAAAAGCCACCATACTTTTTCACATATCTAGCGTGCAAAGTATCTTAGTTTTTATATGCAATCCATATACTGTTTGCCATATACTCACTACATGTATGTATGGGTAAAAGAATAAAATCTAGAATGCTAAAACTGCGATAACACAAATATGTAAAATGCTTTTTATGGTTTTTAAATTCATTTACATACCAATTGATCTCAGCGGTAATAATAGAAAAACATATGACAAACATTTAACAAAGTTATTTATTTTATGGAAATCTTTTTTTAATAATGAAATATATCTTAAATGAAATCTATTCTGATTACTGTACAAGATAGGCAGAATAAAAATCTTGACAGTTGGCATAAAAGCTCTTTCAAGATGCATCATAAAGCACAGGTTATCTCATGGCAGCTCTAACATTACGTACTATAGCATGGAATAGGGAACCTTACAACCCTTATTTCATGGTTCCTTCACAGATAGGCAAATGTGACAGTTTTATGGCTCCTTCTCTAACCATTGACTTCCTGTACTATAAAAACACCCTGATAGGCAGCTAACATTGTGTATCATGTCTTTAACGCTGATTAGCCCCCAAAAGAAAACAATATCTTGGACAAATGTGCCACAAACAAAAACTACTAAACATAGCCAGAGGCAGATTTGAAGTCACAAAATAGCAAAAGACTGATTGACTGGTGTTTAACACGACATTTCCCTTGTAAGGTGGAGGTTAACATGTACTTCCAACAATATTGTAAGTAGCTCAACACTAACCATGATGTGAATTTTTCGATATAAACGTTCACTTTGAAAAATACTATTTCCTCCTCTACTGAACTTGGGAGAACATCAAAACATACTGCCAAAATTTAGAGGGCTAATAACGATAGATACATAGGAACTGAAGTAATAGTAAATGAACTGATGTAGCAAAGTGTGTGGCCCAATTTACCTTATAAATAAAGAAAATAGAATTTCAGAAAATATGTCAAATTTTCAATGAACAGAAATAGCTTTATAAAAATGTAATTTCATAGTGAACAACTTAACAAAAAAAATTTGCTCATAAAACAAAATGTCATTGACACATCATAATGAATATGTATGTAAATTTTATTATGAGGAAAAATATTCTGCCATAAAACTTACCACAGCTACCACATATGATGACACACAGCGCCACCTGGTGTTAGGTATGTGAGTTATACCCTAGGAATCTCTCCCACAGACTATCTTCAAGGAGTCAGATTAGCTGCCACCATTATCACTGCCAACATATTTCTTGGTCGAATCAAAACGTCCAACGGAGCCCAGATGTGATCTACATACCTTTTCAAAAAACATTCACCCTGGTAACTGGGGCTAAAAAAAAAGTATGAAAATATGAACTATGTTTTTGGGATCCTCATAAACGACTTCAACAATGTATGAAGGAATACAGATATCCATTTTCATAACAGACATATCGTTTCAGTTATAATGCTTACAAAACAGTAGGCTCTATATCATATCCCCATTTTACACACTTATAAAGTTCTGATTGATTGCTTAATGTTCGAGGGTATTCCACTTATAGTACAGGATTTTGACAGCAATGTCAACAGGTACTCTTAATAGTGAAAAGATACCATAAACTCAACCACAAAATGTGAAGTAATAATGAAGGCAATGAAGATGTGTATAAAAGTACGTACTGCCATGAGGGGTAGACATTTTACACAGTTGAATTAAGGGGCAGCCAGTTGAATTCACGGGCACCAATTTATGACAGTGAAATTTACAGGCATTCACTTAAACAATTTTAGACAGTTGAATTATCGGGTATTCATTTTAGACAGTTGATTTAGAGGCATCTATTTTAAACAGCTGAATTCATAGGCCTTTTAGACTGTTGAATTAATGGGTATTCATTTTAGACAGTTGAATTCCTGAGCATCCATTTTAGACTTGAATTAACAGGCATTCATTTTAGACAGTTGAATTTATGGACAGTCATTTCAGACAGTTGAATTTTAGGGGCATTTTAAATATGAGAATTTACAGGCATACTTTTTAGATACATGTAGATACATTGTAGCTGAATTTACAGGCATTCATCTTGGACAGTTTAGTTTATGAGCATCCATTTAAGACGATTTAATTTACAGGCTGCTATTTAATTATAGACATTGGAATTTGCTGAGCATATTGACCAATTTTCTTCAACAATTTTTCAGATTAAGTAGGGATATCTCAGGGGAAAAAAAATAGATTTTAAGTCCTTTAATTTGATAAAACTACCTTGGGCATAGATTTTGCATTATTTTCTTTATAACATATTCACCTGCAATGTCAATGACAAAAGCTAAAGAAAGTAGTAACTTCATAAACTTAAAGTGGTTTGTACATATGTGTGCAGTATTTTAAGGTACATGTGTATTTAATACGAGATTTGTAATACATGGGTAGCAGATAAAAGGATGCCAGCATTATTATCTATGTTTCTCAAGTTATATACGAAACAACCTAAGATTTGAGTCAGTCATATATGTATCACTTGGTATCTTGAAGGCTTACAGATGGTCGCTTACAACAACATCTTTATGCCCTGATGAATGATTATAATTGCAACAGGTCTACTATAACATGTATCCATCTGCCCAAGTATTTGAGCTCCTCACATTAATGTTTCAATGGATGATACATTTAAAATTTGGGGGAATAATTGTAATGATAGATAAAGCAGATATTTTTTCTTTTAAGCAAAATAGCCAATGGAAATGCTCCTTCTTACAATTATAACATCTTTTAAACAATTGATATATAACTGTTTTAGACAGCATTTTAATGATTTCTTCATAGAAATGAATTTGTCTGACAGTATCCATCCTAGCCTGATTATATTTGCTTCCGATGTAACTGGCAGAGGGTGGGACAGGAACTTCTTGTTGCCCATGTACTCTCAGAGCTAAAAAGTTGTTTGTGATGTATTTTTTCTGTCCTGTCTTTGTTTGTTGCCAGTGGCGTCGAGGGTGGTTTCATTCACCCAATGGGCTGGCACGCCGTCATGTGACTGAAATAACCTTAAGTATGGTGTTAAATTCCAATCAAACAAACAAACAAACAAACCAATGACACAGTTATCCCTTTAATCTAAATAGTAGTAGTTAAATATAATTTAAACTAACCCTACATAGAACTGTAAAGGTTTTCTAAAAACAAACACCTTTTATATCCAACTCTTCTAACCCAATAACCCAGACTAACCCAATAATTTGAAAACCTAAGCCTTGGAGAACTTATCCAACAGCTCATAAAGAAACACATACATGTAGTATCCTGCCAATAAACTGGCTTTGAGAGAATGCTACAGCAATAATGGGCTGGCTGAGTTGAGGATCAGATCGCTGTACCACAGAGAAATATTATGCGATATAAAAGTGTGGTTATAGGGGTTTGATACCGTTGATCTGGTACTAATCTGTTTGGCCTGGCTGAGCTATCAATTCCCAATCCCATGTAATTCCCATACTGCCAGGCCCGTATGTACACACAGACAGCCAACTAATATTTACTTTTTGAATTTAAAGCTTTTGTCACTTGTAACTTATGTAAGCAAGAGCTATAATACAATACAAAGTTCAAAGCCTTACAAAAACTTATGTCAAACCAGCTTATATGGAATAACAATTGAACTTTTTAAACTAATAACAAAAGTATGCTTCCAGTTACAATTCCATGGATCTGTAAAAATGTACAGGGTTAGAGGTTTACGCAATACCATGAATAACATTTTACTTAAACCCAAAATGTTGCTTCTGGATTTCTGCGAGAAAAAGGTTTACATTACCTAGTAGGAATTGGTAATTAATAGCATTAGCAAAATGATACATGCAATTTCCATATATTATTTAATTGGACTTACATTTTGTCATAAATGAAGTCCGCTTAGAAATTTTCACTGAATAAATGTAAATCTCACAGTTGTAGCCATGTTTCTTCTGAACTGACTGTTCGGTGTTTAACGCCATGCTTAAAGGTACTTCACTTACATGAGAGTGGTGTATGCCACACTGACACAACAATTCAATGATCAGTGCTTTGTTGTGTTCAAATTTAAAGTAAAGAAAGTATTAAAAAAAACTTTAAACACACTGCCTTTAGCCAAAGTTCTGTCTCTTATGAAGATGCAATATCATATGATCTTAAAAGAATTGTCAGATGTAGAGTAAAAAAAATTGTAGTATGTGTTGTTCAGATTTTATGTTAACTTTATCAAACTTTTTGTTGAATTGTAAACTATTTTTTAATAGCGTAACAATGTCACATTAGAGAACGGTTATTCTAGTACATTCTTAACCTGTGTGGGAATACAAAAGTGGAACCAAACTTTGTTAGCTGTAACATTCAAGCTGCTTTATGTCAGCGAAAATCAACCAAAACAAGTTGCACCTGGATCAAAATTTCCTCTTCCATTCATACATTGGAGGCCTTTTGCATAGTAAAATCGGCAAATTTTGCCACAGTTTATCTTGTAATTGAAGCTGTGTGGGAGGACCATAGAAAGGCAAAGGTTGTGTAAAACACTGTAGTCTGTAATACATCAGCCGCCCTAGGAAACTGTTTACATTTCTGATGTCAACTTGCTCACTTTACTAGAGCTGTTGAGAGATTTGTGGAATGAGAAATCTGCTTAAAGACTTCCTCGGATTCTTTGATTAAAACTGGTTAAGTGTCTCTTAGCTTAACATCAATCATAACAGCTTTCCCAATTTAACATTGCACAGCTGTAATGTTTGTAAATATTGATGACTTCAAAAGAACCATCAGGGAATTGGTTGTGGGATTTCATCATCATCCACTGATGAATCTTCTTCCTCGGACGATTGTTTGTTTTATTACTGAATCTGTGGCCTGGTAGCATTCAATAACTAAACATGTCTTATTTCATCTCGACATGTAATAATTGGTATCCGCTAAAGCAGCAGCAGACAGATAATGCAATGATGTTTATTTGAGAGGAGACTAAATTATGTTTTGTCAAATTACCCCGTGAGAATCATATTGAATGATTGTGGAAAGAAAATTCTTTTAAAACTATTAAAACAGAATGATTCTTGTTGTCTAAATTATCTTTTCATATCACAGTATACCTATATATTTACAGGAACAAAAAACGTCTAATAATTTGTTTGTAACAGAAACTATCCAAACTCAAATTCTAACATACATGTAGTACACCTTTTAAGTAAAAACTGATCCTGTGCCTTTCATATTCTTTAGCCCGGGCCACATGTAGTGAAAAAAATTTCAAGTGTTTGACTTAATTAAATGCAGAAGTTATAAAAGTGGTCAGATGGCTTGACACATGGTCAAGAGGGAAAATGGACACATTAAAGAAAGCATCAATACATGGGAAACTTTTTGATCTTTTTCAAGCAGCTTGCCGCATGAATTCCTGCTTCAGGAAGCAATTTTGAATTTTAATCTGTTCTGCAGATAATACTGAAAGAAACAGTCAGGAGAAGGGTTGGCTGTATTGCAGATTTACAGTTAAAACTTCTAACAGATCAAAGGGAAATGGGTGCAGGGGCATGGGGTAGCTCGTGGTCATGCATGAATAACACGTTTAATTTCCATGCACCATAAACCTTTCCAGTGAGTCAGTGACTGATGATTGCTAGCACTTGACCATATGGTGTGACCTGTGGAGTGCCTATACACTAAATGACCAACCATTAGCAACAATAACAATAACCACAATAAGATCGAGTTTCCTGTACCCTTTGTGGTTGTAGATTGATTTCCACACCTTTGAACCTGGGTAGAAATGAGACTTACAATTATGAAGTTCATTACTACATGTATACATTGGGAGTGGCACATTGGTGGTTATGAAGGTTCTTTATAGAAACCAACAAGAAAGGTTTTATTATTTTATCATGTTTAGCTTCTATTATTTACTTCACAGTAACAACACAAATTAAAGACATCAAAGCATTTCTTCCACTTGAGATCATGCTAATTTCATATTTGAAGACGGTCATCACAGAAATTAAAAAATGGTGCAAAAAGGTGTGCACTGTACTGTGCTATAAAATCAGACATGATCAACACTAGTTAATAAACCATGTAAATGTACGTAATAAACAAGTAGAAAAGGGAACAAGAAAACATAGGAAGGAGAAGCAACTGAGATCTGCTTTCAAGTTTCAAAACCTGCATGTAGCCCTGTGTAGAACTAAAGATTGCACAGAATGCATGTTTATCCTAGGGGTTGATCTGCATTAAGGAAACCCAAAATGTTATGGAGTATCAAGTGTAAATAACTGGATTAATGGCTGTTGTCAACAGTTAAAATTCAGTGCTGCAAATACATCTATATTCCCCTTCAAGTCAAATTGCCTCAAGGAATTCAAATTTTAAACACAGACTTGTGAAGTCAATGTGTAAATGACACAGGACAAAAACGGCAATTAATCACCAGTTTGTAATATTTACGCTTAATATGCCCCAAGGGATTTCACTCAAGAAATAATATTGGATTTTTACAGGTCAAACTACATCAAAGAGGGGGTCAAATTGCAAATTAATCACCTGCTGTATGTATATCGAATATTGTCACGGTTAAATCCAGAAAAACATTGAACAGGTATCTTAATTGTAACAATAGAGCCTCGCGAGATTAACTTACAAAACTACTGATCCATGTCATTGGTCACTTTGTTACTGAAGAGTAATGGATACGATATAAGAACAAACATAGATATGTGATCAATCATCTTCGATATATAGAATATGTTACCTTTAAAACATTTCTTCCCTAGTGTAATAGAATAAAAGGTGAGTCTAGACATATTGATCCCAAGCTTTAAAGTACAGGATAATAGGTGCATTGCAGGGCACCGTTTTAATTAAATACTAGACATCTGGGGACTTCATTTGAAATCAATACATGCAAATACAATGTTGTTCTAATTTAAAATCAGTAAATGTGAAACATATGTGGCCACATAAATTGTACGTTCATTCTTTAGTTCAACTTCAAATCACATACTCATCTATGCCATATATCCTCATTCCTCCACTACTGCTGCCTGTAAATAAAATTCAACACACTAGTAACTGCGCTTATCACATGACAAAAACAAGTATACTTTTTAAATAAATTAAATGCCAATCGCCATGTTATTTGGGTACAGGCTTATGAAAACTTGAGATTATTTTCAAATTGTGTTTGAATACAAGTTGATGAAGAGGCCAAGCAAACTGATCTCTTGTTACAATACATGTATTCCCAAGTAAATTATCCCATTATCCGTTCAGGTGTAACTTTCCATCAACACCCTTGATAATCACAGGTGAGAAATAAGATATCCCAGGTGATTCTTTACACTACTTGAGACAGGTAGGGATTACCTTGGCAAGTTTAATCCCAGGGGTGATTATCTGGATCACAGACTGCCCCACCTTAAGACGATCAGCCCCAACTGGAGACATGCCCAAGTAATACACATGAATACAGTATACATGTGTCAACTACACTGTTACAAATGTTCTTTATATTCGGCTTCTACATAGAGAGATTGACAATCTAGAAAGTCAATAAGTTTTATGTTATAGCATGGTTTATAAAAAAAATCTTATACGCCAACAAAATACCAAATAAATGTACGTTACTTTCCCCAATTTATACAAATATATCAATAAGGAGCCAACTCAAGACCAACGCTGTAAGTTATCAGACAGCAATGAATTAAGTGTAGTGAAAGTGAAAGACTTTCAGAAATACATTTGTTTGTTTGTTTGATTGGGGTTTAACGTCGTACTCAAGGGTATTTCACTTATATGACGACATGCCAGCCCTATG
>JAQQZZ010141186.1:0-13141 GCA_030265115.1 Mopalia vespertina | reverse complement strand
TTCTACAAATTTCGCAAAACAAAATGGCAGCCATTGCATAATTTTAATATATTTCAAACTTTGAAAATAGTTTTCTCTAGTTAAGAAACCGATGGGATTGCATTTCAATTAATTCCTCAAACAAAAATGGCCATCACTCAAATTCAGATATTAACTTCAAATTTCGCTTTTTCTGTTAATACCATACTGTGATAGATGTGGTTGTAGTTCACTAGGTTTCACAACAAATATGGCTCATATTGCACCAAAATGGTGATAAACACCATAACTTTTACTCTTTGGTTCTTTGAAGAAAAAAATAGTTCTAAAACAAAAGTAGGAAAAGATGATCTGACTGGGATTATGAGCAGATATTTAAAAAAAAAGCCTCTAGTTTCAAATTAAATTAAAATGCATACAGTAAGTCACTATCCCCAATTAATTTTGGTCTAGGATCTCCATGAATTATACGGAGTCGCATATTCAGCCTCACTGTGACAAGCTGGGGGTATCGCACCCGATATTGATGATATAATGGGACACCTTATATCCCCTTAGGCTAAGATTGATTGTTTGTTTGATTGGGGTTTAACGTCGTACTCAAGAATATTTTGCTTATATGATGACGGATTGTCCACTTCACACTGTTCCTTGGCTTATGATGGTGGAAAAACCAGGAGGAAACCTCCTAAAAACCACCCCCTCAATTGCTGGAGCCACATCTCTGGACTCCTATACCTGATGGTCCCTTAGGCTTACAGCCTACACTCATTGAAGTTGCATTAATGATTAGGTTACACATGATATCACTAACAGCTGAACACTTCTCTTCCTGGTCATTCAGTAACGGATCATTTTGAAAATATGTTTGAAAAAAAAAACCCAGCAACTCTACCTTCTGGTGAGGAAACCGAACAGAAACACAGATTGATTGTTTAACGCTGTGCTTAAGGGTATTTCACTTATATGACGGTTGTGTATTTCAACAATAATTGACATTAGCATAACCAGGATGTTAAGCGTTTCCATAATGTGGCAGTTTGTTTGAAGAGTTGCAAAACTGTCTTTACTTGGCACTGGAGGAAATTTAACTTTCCAACCTTATGGAAACGCTTCACATCTTGGTCGTGCTGGTGTCAATTATTGTTGGAATACATCGATTGCCGTCCTATAAGTGAAATACCCTTAAGCATGGCATTAAACATCAATCTAATACAATGTCTATACTGTCTGGGTGTATTCATATACTGTAATTTGGTGGGATATCAGTAGGGTATCATACTGTGACGGAGTGGTGTGTCCATATACTTTGTCTGGTTGGCACTAGGGCGGCTGTATACTATCTGGGTAGGGTGTCCTTATACTGTCTGGGTGGGATTCCTGTACACTGTCTAAGTGGTGTGTCCCTATAATCTGGGTGGAATTATAGTATACTGTGTTGGGGTTTCTGTAAAGTGGGTGAGGCATCCATAAACTGTCTGTGTCCGTAAAATGCTACAAGATGGGGGTTTCTTTATACTGTCAGAAACAGTGAAAGCATCTTTTAAACAAAAAAACTTTTGTAGATTTTGTTTCTAGTATTTTACTGATATATAAATGATACAATGAGATGCAATCTTAGTCATATATACATATATTTTAAACGAGAGTTTGATGTAAGGCATATATCACAGAACAAGTGGAGACAATTTTACCAGCTTTGAGCAAAAGGGAGATAACTCGATATGAACAGCAATTTACAAACAAAAAATGTACATTTAGAGGCTATTCCTCTGGCAAGTCGAAGGTAGAAATGTTCACATTATTTTTCTATTGTTGTCTTCCAGGAAATTGTACAATTTATTGATGAGATATTTTATATACATTTAAGTACATTTCGGCTCGGGATAAATTTACAGGATTTGGAACAACAAAGATATACAAATATTATGAAGACTAGATGAAGAGACTCCTATTTAGTGTCCATTTTAGAATAGGGCTTCAGCTTTGAAGCTTTAGATTACCCACAGTGATTTGCTGAGGATGGTTTCAGTCACTTATATTTGTCTGGTTGGGGGATACAGTTGACTCCAGGGTATTTCACTTATATGACGATGAATTTCTCACTTTGCCGTATCTAAATATGATGGTGAAACATGATGAAATCTTGTGAATACCACCCTAACGATTGTCTGAGCCATCTTAGCCATCTTGTCAGACTCCTTCATATAGCTACGGTCGACAAGGTGACTAAACCCTGTGAGCTACACAGACAGATACCTAAACACTGAATCCTAGTCAAATACCCAGTAAATTGACTAGATCTCACGAGTCTGGTCCTTCTGTTTATGCAAGACTGAAATCACTATTAACATCCCCTCATCATCAGAGATGACAGAAAGTTTTTACTCAACGTTTGACCGGTGTTCACCGCCATACTTTGGGTCCTCATATCACGGCGTCACACCATCAAAAGACGATGAGAGCCACCTATCCACGCCACTAGTGTCAAAGTAGGACAATGAAAACAGGACACTACAGATCTGCTTCTTGTTGCCTCTATGATCAGACAAGTCCAGGGCAATAAGTCTGATTGTTTGTTTGATTAGGGTTAAACGTCGTACTCAAGGGTATTTCATTTATATGACGACGTGCCAGCCCAATGGGTGAAGGAAACCACCACTGGCAACAAACAAAGACAAGACAGGAGAAATATAGGACAATAACAGGACGCAATACAGACACCACAAAACAGATCAGCTTCCTGTTCCCCTTTAGCTCTGAGGGCAACATGAAGCTCCCTCCAAACCACCCGTCGAGGGCAATATAAGAGGCTCCTTACCAACTGGCCACTCCTACCATAGCAACAAAATGAGCTCCCCAATAAGCCAGTCCAGATAGACAGATTTAATGATTGGTGCTCAAGATTGTTTCACAAACAGGACAGCGGTGCTTGTGTGAGCTACTCAGACTGTAAAACGCTCCACTAGCACAACCACTAATGGTAAAATGAATGTTCCTCCAGTGCTTAGTAAAGACCTCTCCGCTGAGCTTGGTCGTAAGTGAGTCGGTCCGAACAGACCTCCTTATGATTAAAATTAAGATCTAACAGGTTCTAACTGAACAGCTTCGGGTGTGTATTTGTCGAATCGTCCTTTTCGCTTTGGGCTTTGTTTTGATTTTGGTCCAGGGCGACACACAAATCTATAAAGTATACAACTGATGGCAATGATAAGCATTATTCCCACAACAACGCCAACTACAATATAAACAATCAAAAGGTTCGTCTTGGATTTCTTTTCGTCCACATCAGTTAAAGTTACGTTGGGATAGCTTTTAGTAACGTTATCCCATGGCATTATGGGAGTAATATCAGTGGGGAAAGCTCTTGGATCTATCGTCGCGGGTGGAAGTCCGCCTTCGGTTACGATGACTTGAAATGCCTGCTGGGAAGATTTGTTAGGGAGTCCATTGTCTGTCACCGTAAGGTACAAATCAAACTTTTGACCAATTACAAATTTACTAGTTCCTCTTAATACACCCGTTGTAGCATTGACAACGAAATTAGAAGATGGTCGCCCAAGGTTGAAAGAAACAATGTCATTATCAAGGTCAGTTGCCTTGACAACCATAATGGGATCCTTGGCAACTCCCTGGTCAATATAAAGCACTATAGGTAATTTTGTTATGGATGGATGATAAAGATTCATTTGACCAAAAGTTAGCTGATATTGCACTTCTCCGTGAACTAATGAAGAAAAATGATCAACAAAATGAACTTCAGAAAACTGGTCCGTACTTGATGTCACCCAGAAATTCCTTGAATGGATGTCTATATTTTTAGTCCTGCGTTGAATTGCTAACAGGGAATTATTATTTTTTAAAACATTTGTGATTTTTGAATCTTTAATTCGAACACATCCCCATCCCTTGTGCAAGACACGTATTCCTACATCTACAGTTGTATACTGTCTAGAATTAATCTTTTGCTGCTTGACATCCGAAATTTCTAAAACAGACCAATGAGTGACATTGAAATCTTCACCATTACTACCATGAAATAACTTGTCTGGAATTCCGTCCGTGTCCTCATCAACAAGGTATGCTGGGATTTCTTTCTTCCTGTATGATTCGACCTCGACAACTATAGCTTTGACAAGGTTGTGTTGTACAATATTTAACCTTGTAAGCTTAGTGTTTCCATGCCAATCATTGTTACTAAAAACAAAATTTAAATGGCTTGGTTTTACTGGAGTTTTGGTCGCAAAGTCCCACTCTAACGAGACTGCTTCATTTTGAGATATATATCCAAATAATGCAGTAAACGAAGCAGGGATTGTTTTGCCTTGTAATCGTGACGAGACAATTTGAAACGATTTCTCCTTTTCTTGATGATCTTTGACATTGAGCTGACTATTTATTAAAGAGAGGTTTCGAGTCACCCCATATCCACCATTTGTAACCATGACAGCCAAAGTGAAATGGTATCCTTGATCACTTGTAGTTTGTATTATCTCTTTATTTGGCAACACTTGTGGATAAAATATATGCATCAAAGTTTTATCTTGTGGCAAAAAAGTCACAAAATTTGGAGCTAGTTTTGTATCAAAACTGCCGCCAGCCACTTGATAAGTCATCCTAAAACTGATATAAACTATCATTTCCCATGTAATCTTTGCACATTGTTTTGTCGTAACTACCCATTTTGAGAAAGCCATGTTTCCTGTTGCTAAGCGACCTGTTCCATCAACACCCATAATGCCTTCCAAAGATGGCTTCCCTTTAAAAAAAAATTGGAATAGCTTACTACATTTATTTAATAAGTTGAAATAAAAATGAAATACATGTATTGTTTATACACTTATTCAAAACAACAAGAAGCAAAAAATAGCAAAAGTATTTTTAGAAGCAGTGCAGAATATTTTTAAATATGTTGGCAGATTTTTTTATGTTTGATTGCGTTTCAACCATTTGATTAAAACGGACACCATCTTACCTTCAAGACATTGCATACAGAGCGCTTGGGCCTAAACCAGGACCATTGTGAATGTACATGTAGTAAGATTCGATAAATTACAGAAAATTGTTTTGTCGTCGTAAGGCAAATTACAGCTGAATAAATACACCAGGACTACGCTATGGTTTCATACAGCTGGAGATCAATGCAATTCTTTTTTAATTCTAATTAGAAATTTAATTAGTCTTAAATCAAACATTTGTTCCATTTTATGTTGACCCTTATAACATATTTAAATTATTTTTAAACAGTTGGAGGATTTTCAGACAACTGTGGCTAAGAGTAGAGCTCTGACACGTGGACTTCCTGGAATGCAGGTTTATCCCATAGTTGCAGTCTCTGTGAAAATCTAGATGGTACTTGATGGTTACAAAATGAGTTTTAATGTCATACTCACTTGTATGATTTGTTTGTTTGATGGGGGTTTAACGTCATACTCAAGGGTATTTCACTTATATTACGACAGATTGTCCACTTCACACTGCTCCTTGCCTCATTACGGAGGAAAACCGAGAGGAAACCTCGTAAAACCCACCCCTGTGATTGCTGGAGTCACATCGTGTGACTCACTCAAATACCTGGGGGTCGACAGGTGGACTCGATCCTGTGACAGTAAATCGAAGTAGGATTAGCAAGCGCACACGCTTCCACTAAGCCACAGCCTCACTTCTATGAAGATGGATTGTCCACTTCTCACTGTGCACAGTGGAAAACTAGGAAGAAACCTCATAGAAACAACTCTTGTGATTGCGAGAGTTACAGTGTGTGACCCCCTGATATACTGGAGGTGGACAAAGGGAATTAAACCCGAGAGCAGGTCATCTAAGGAGGACCAGCAGTCAAATCCTTACAAACTGTCTTATTTGTGCTTTCAGGGCTACTGTATAGAAATCTCAGCTCCTCTGGATGTGTGTAGCTAATAATAACAACTAGGAGCAAGATCTGCTGTTAAAACTGATAACTGAGTGTTTATCTAGAACATCCTTTCTTTCTACATGTATATCAATCACATGTACATATCTGAAAATCTATAAACCCTTGTAAATACCTATAGTGAAACAGTCCTCATCCACAGTTTCTCTCCAACCTTCAAATATAGGTTCAAGTTTGATATTTTGCAGCAAGTTTCCCCTTGTATTGTTCATATGGACTGTCACTGTGAAGGCCTGGCCAATGATAACTTCTGATTGGTCAATCTCTATTTTCACTGCTGAACATTTCTCTGCAACCTGAAAATTCACAGAAGATATTGAATTTGAATTTTGTTTGCAAATCTCTAAATTCAACTGATTAAAGGGGGAAAAAAACATATTTAACAAACATTTGAAAATGTAAATTTGGACTTTATTAGATTTTCTTTTTACAGATCGTAGCCGTTAATTTAGGTGAGTCAATGCAGCAATTACAACAAAAATTATCATGGCTGCCATACTTAGGTCAGTGATCTACATCAGTGTGTGTTGATCTGAGATGGTGCCAGACAAAATCTGGTCTCCACTTAACTAGAGATTAATTTACCAAATTTGTTGGTGTTGGTGACAAATCTGTATTTGATTTTGTTTGTTTGATTGATTGGTGTTTAACGTGGTTCTGAAGGGTATTTTCACTTATATGCAATGGATTGTCCACTTCACACTGTTCCTTGCCTAATTACGGTGGAAAACTGAGAGGAAACCTCGAAAAACCACCCCGCGATTACCAGAGCCACATCGTGTGACTCACTCATATACATGTACCTGAGGATCGACAGGAATCTGTATTTAAAGACAGACATAATCGAATGCCAGTCAGCACTGTGGCTTGTTTTATAAGATTGTCTTGTTCATTTTATTGGGGTTTTATGTCGTACTCAAGGGTATTTCACTTATTAGCGACGGATTGCCCAGTACTCACTGTTCCTTGCCTAATTACGATGGAAAAACAGGCAGACATTTCGTAAAAAACACTCTCACGACAGCCAGAGACACATAATGTGACTCACTCATATACCTAATGGTCAACAGACCGACTTGATCCGTGAACGGTACATCGAAGTAGGATTAGTAAGTGCACACATGTTTTTAAAGGGAATCAGACCCCTAGTTCTCAGATGAAGATGAGAGTGTTAATGATCAATGCGAACAATTAGCTTTAATGACAATAAACTACAGATATATAGACTGCTATAAATACAGTAGTGGCACACAACTTGTCACCAACCTTTTAATTTTCAAATATTACTTTATCTATACCTGGCCTAATGCTTACACAAGCGTAATCCCAAGTGGTACAGTAGTTTACCTTACTGTTTTTTGTCTATGGAATTGTAAATGAACCCTTGTAAAAGAACAATAATACATCTGGTTATGGACTACATCATCCATTATATCTCAAGAATTCTCCACAAATCTGATGTTTTTACCTTATTTTTCTTTCCCCATAGATAGATATTCAATGCTGCATCAAACTGGTCAAATATTGAAGTGTGTCCCACCTGGTAAACACAAAACAACATGTATTACCCTCATAGTTATTATCAACTTCACCTAGATTCACTCATGGGTGTTTAACAGCAGCTACATGTATAAGGTATCAGAACAATTCTAGAATCAAAATGGTTTGGGAAAACATATGGGCATCCTAAACATTACGGCCCCAGGTTAATGTAATAAAAATACTATCATGAAATCTGTTTTAAAATCAAGCCAAGAGGGGTACAAAGCACTGAATTTGTTACCAGAACCTGGGCAAATTTTCTTGAACAAAATACTAGATTTCAGTAATTCGTTTCCTAATAACAGTTGGATATAAATTGCCATGAGTAATGTTCCAGACAATAGGACACTCCAATCTGGATTTTAAAAAACGACTAGGTAATTCAAAGTTAAATAATTCATGGTCATATTATTGACCAAATTGTGCTTAAATAAAATTCAAAATCAATATGTTGTGCTGTTCCCTGGATATTTTCAATTCAGATTCTTGGCCCTGATTACCTGTCTAGCATTCCTTATATGGGTATGATAAGTTTTCCATCCTGACTGAATGAGGTCATAGGTCATTACATTCCCATAATGCTCTGTTGTCAAGGTGCCACTCTCCCAAGCACGCACTGTGTTATTCCAGCGTTGAAGAAATCCTTCCAACAACCCATGTATGGAGAGTGAAGCCGATTTGAGAATAGCCTGGTATTCAGTGTTTGAGATATATAATCCAGATTTGCTTGAATCAAAAACAGCCATTTTGAATTTGTCAAACCATGCCCGTTCACGAAGACTGAATCTGGATTTGAAAAAATTTAATAAAATACACCATGTTCATGCACAACTTCAGTGACAATTTTCAGCTAAATATGTGCAGTATTATATAATGTGAGTTTGCCAATGACACAAGATTGTGTTACGTTATTAAAGTAGAATACAATTATTTCATGAAATAAAATCTCCAGCTTGAATGTTTGATTAGTGTTACACATGTATATTTCTCATTAAAATTCTCTTAAACGACGATTCTGCATGGCTGGTACATGTATGTTGTTAAAAACCTTGGAGACCCCACTCCTGGATCTATGCAGTAGCTGTAAAGTTTCCTGTTCGTACCTCGAGTAGATAGGCCCATATAAAACCCTAAAACCTGTGAGAGGTACATTGGGAGTTCACCAAGAGCAAATTGAAGAATTGGTCTATATATACTTCAGCTTTACTGTTTTACATTAAGTCCATTAAGTATAGAAGAAACAAAAATATAGAATGATAGTCATTGTCGTAGGATTTTCTCTGGCATATTTTAATATGTTAAATGATTTGGATAGAAACTTACATTGTTTCACTTCCAAAGATATGTTTCACAAGGTTAACAAAATGGTTGACTTTGGTTGCCGATAGTAACAGCTTTCTCAGGTCATGTGATCCCCCACTAGACAGCCCATTGGTGGTGCTGTTACAAAATTCCCAACTCTCTTCTAAACATCTGGAATTAAATTAAGTTTTACAGGTTTTAAGAGTATTTGAATGCATCTGTTCAGAAGCCATTTAAAAATAAGACACCTTTTCAGATGAATGTGTTTGTAGTCAAGAAGCCCCTGGTCATTTCACTGTTGAACCACCCTACATTATACCACAGCAAAATATCAAGTGTTTTGCTTTGTGGGATAGTGTTTCTAAAGTTCATAGATCAGTTTGCTTGACGAAAGGGTCTATTTGGCACAGGATACAGGCCATAGAGCCAAAAGTTGTATTGCATGAACATTGTTGCCGCTTCTTGCTGCAATGAGAGTTGTATTGACACTTCAAAAAGACTACCAATTTAGTAACACGAGTACATGACCGTTCACAGATAAATTTGCTTTATCAAATGTCACATATTAGCAATATTTCAAGTATTAAGTAAATTTAAGTTAATAGGCGAATTTGTTTTCAAGTTATCATTACTACAGTTGTGAATACTGTGAAATTATTTTTCCGATTCTGCTTTTTTGTCTTATTTAAGGTTATTTCACTCATATGACCTGCCAGTCCTTTGGGAAATCTAATTCTCCTCATCATCACTGGTAGCAAAATAACTGATACAATCAAATCCATAATGTAAAGTGTTTTGATAAAGTCTGTATGTTAATCTTCCTCCAGTCCTAAGTAAAGACCAGGGCTGATTCACAAAGAGATGTTAGCTTACACAAAACGTAATTACCGTGACAACCAGTGCTGAAGACAGTGTTGCCATGACAGTTACGTTCAATGTAAGCTATTATCACTTTGTGAAACAAGCCCCAAGAAAGAACATTACAGTTGATGGTTCTCCTATATTTATACATGTTACTTAAAGAGTTCATAGTAATCTAAAAAATTATCTCAAAATTGGAATTTTAACATTTTGTTTTAACCCTTCTACTGATCTAGGAACACTATTTTTCTAACAAAACAATTCACATTTGACAGGTGTGTTCTTGAGGGTATTATCTGTTGGGTACACCATCATATAAGTGAAATATCTTAAAGTACTCAAGCATCAATCAGCCAATCAAATCTTTTGAAAAACTTAAGGTATTTGGATTGAAACTTACACAACTCTGACATCACAAAAAATGTATTCTGTCATTTAAATTAAAGTTTTGGCTGCCTTACCTGATGTTTGTGTGAAATAACGGACACTTGTCACAGAATACATTTATAACACATGTAAAGGCTGTGTCCAAAACTCCGATCACAAAAGCCAGTCCATTGGTTGAGAGGGAGAGATCAGACAATGCTTTACCGCAGCCTGCCATTGGTTGAAAATCCAAAGAGCAGGCCTTGACCTTTGAGGTCATACAATCACATGACAGATGAGTGACAGGTTCAAACTTCACATGATTGGCCAAACATACAGGTTGGTTATCATAGACAGTTCCACCTACTAAAATACAAAGCAAAGAATTTTTTTTCTTTTCAAAAATGTAAATTAATCTTGATACAAAACATAGATTCACACATATACACCAAATATTACCCAGAATGCTTGGCTTAAGCTGATGATGAGGACCACAGAGAGACCCATACTTCCAGCTTTAGTCATACTGTGTGAGCAATAAGTTTATCTGTTTGATTGGGGTTAAATATCGTACTTAAGGCTATTTCACTTAAATGAAGACGAGGCAGCCAAATTGGTTAAGGAGACCACCTGGGCTTCACAAACAACAAAGAAATACAAAAGACAAATCACAAGATGCTAAACTAGGGTGCCAGAAGACCAGAAGGGCATACAGAAAGCTCCCTCCAGCCACCCACTCCTAGCTCTAGAGGAGCATTAATTTATAGTCTACGCTTTATATGAATGAGCACATCGCTAAACACAAATCAACAGCCAGCCAGACTTCTACATTCTGCAACACTTTTTTTTATATTTATTTACTTTAAGTAGCGTCACAAATTTACACATAATACACAACAAACCTGTGTTTAGCTGAATCACAGGGCAAGGAAGCGTTGGTAGATGTGAGCTGTGTCTTGTGACGGTAATGTCAAGGCGGCGAGTATGAAAATGATTGCCGGATGAGAAATCGTACAGAATCCCTAAACCACAAATCTCCTTCCTTAAGGCGTACCTCTCCCACCTGCTTGGACTTTGAACTCTGACCTTGACCCTTACAAGCAAACTGTCACCATCCATTATATCACCAAGGTTTGTCAGATCCTGGTGAAGTTTGAAAATAAAATTAATTAAATTTCATTTGACATATAAGGAATGTGAATATATAAGAAAGAACATTAACTTCTCTTCTCCTCAATTGATATTCAATGTCAGTTAGGCGAAAAAAACCAAGTATAATTGAATCCATTCACAGCCCCAATGACTTGGTCAAAAATAAACCAAAAATATTAACATACTATTTGCTTGATTTTCGCTGTTTTCTGCAGTCTAAAAAAGTAATCAAATAATAATTTATCTGAATTGTGAACTAAACTTGATGAGCATTAACATCTCTTTGGTGGATTTACATGGTTGACAAGGGGTAAGTCGGTGAACGAATAACTGCCGTATCGGTATGCGACACCTAAAGAGTCCCGATCGCCTTCTCTTCCTTCAATTGGCCGCCATTTTTTTTATCAGCGCATACAAGGTAGATCATTTTTTTGACCCAAATGCACTTTCTCCAAGTTATAATACTACTTTCTATGGAATTAAAGATAGTCATTTATATGTACAGTCTACTTAAGTCTTTTTATTTCGATAGCAGCTGTAAAATGGAAATATTTAAGAGTAAAAATCAAGCAAGTTTCATTCAACACACTGTCTTCTTCGCTTGCAAATCGGTAAAGCATCTAGCCAGTTTCCGTGCTCTGCGAGAGAGTTTGTGATTTCATCCGCAATTCAGGGTTAAAGCTTGCTGTTACATATCCTTGTATACTGTAATCCCAGGTACAACAGGTGTGTGCAGTATGTGTGTATAATAGGTGTGTGCTGTATGTGTGTGAATGGAGCTATATTTAACCCCTTCAAAATAGGAATTTTTTTAAATACAATTGACCGGTCAATTTGGTTATTGTGGAATAACACTTACTTCAGTTTGAACAGATTGTAGGTCAGAAACTTTTGCAGGTTGAAACCAGCCTGAGAATCGAAGCCACGACTCTAAGAGTTAGGCACTGAATCACCAGCAGTAAATGCTGGCCATCTGGACCAGTCACACTCAGCTTCAATTCTCGCACAAGTTTCAACTCAATAATTTTCTGAACTAGAATCTGTTATAAATAAGAAAGTATGATCCAAAAAAACGAAAAAAATGTAAATATTCGCTTTCAACAAAATAATTCATAGTCACGTTAATTCTAACAAAAAATTTGGGATTTTTCAATTAGGTTTCTCATTACAATAACATCACTTTATTCCTGCCACAATTTACATGTTTATTTCCTTGTATTGTTGCATGTTCTGTTCCATTATGTGGTGAATAAAAATGAAATGAAAACTATTTATATATTCTGATTTCATGGATGTGCAACACCAATGGCTAAAGTTAGACATTTGTAGATGAACAGACAGGTAGATTAGCTAACACTTACCGTCGTTACCGAGGAGAAAACCACTTCATTATAAGAGGATGGGAAAATAAACCTCAAATTCTCCGCCGCTATTGGACCCCTATTGGTGACAAGAAAATCTACAAACTGCACACTCTGGTTGTCTTTTTGCTTCTCCATAATGTCAGAGATCTTGATCAATGCAGGTTTTATTTCCATGATGGGAATACTAGCCTGTTAAAAAATAAAGAAGTTTACTATTAAAAAGGTTTGATTTGTTTGTTTGATTGGGATTTACTTAAGGTTATTTCACTCACATGACGGCGTGCCAGCCCTATTGGTGAATTAACCAGACACTATAAACACAGACAAGACAATCACATGATGAAATACAGAAGTATCAGAACCAAATCGGCTTTGTGTTGCCAGGACAACAGGAAGATCTCACCAAACCGCTTTGTGTTGCCAGGACAACAGGAAGATCTCACCAAACCGCTTTGTGTTGCCAGGACAACAGGAAGATCTCACCAAACCGCTTTGTGTTGCCAGGACAACAGGAAGATCTCACCAAACCGCTTTGTGTTGCCAGGACAACAGGAAGATCTCACCAAACCGCTTTGTGTTGCCAGGACAACAGGAAGATCTCACCAAACCGCTTTGTGTTGCCAGGACAACAGGAAGATCTCACCAA
>JAQQZZ010141185.1:0-27391 GCA_030265115.1 Mopalia vespertina | reverse complement strand
ATCACATACATCTAGTCCATTGAAATCCTACTAAATATCACATTCATCCAGTCCATTGAAATCACACTAAATATCACACTCATCCAGTCCATTGAAATCCTACTAAATATCACATACATCTAGTCCATTGAAATCCTACTAAATATCACATTCATCCAGTCCATTGAAATCACACTAAATATCACTCTCATCCAGTCCATTGAAATCACACTAAATATCACACTCATCCAGTCCATTGAAATCTTACTAAATATCACATTCATTCAGTCCATTGAAATCACACTAAATATCACACTCATCCAGTCCATTGAAATCCTACTAAATATCCCATACATCTAGTCCATTTAAATCCAGTTTATATCCACATGACTCATCTCATTAAACATCAGTCTCATCCATAGCATTTAAATCTTAGTAAGTATCAAACTTATTCAGTCCATATATATTTGATTGAATATCCGACTCCTCCAGTCATTGTCTAGTTCTCCTCAGTAGCAGGCTATGACATTACAAACCTCAGGTGATCCCAATACTTTCTGAAGTTAGGGGAAATGTGAAGCTGAGCTTATTTGTATTGGGACCATTATTTATAATGTTCTCTCTATTGCCTTAAATGGAGCCCATAGTCTGAATACTGACAGATTGTGGCCAGCAGTAAATACTACATGTCTTCATTTTTCAGTTTAAAATAAATATCTTGCTAAATTTTTCAGTATTTTACAAGTTTAGAGAGAAAATAATTGCACAAGTTTGAAAGAGTAGGGTTTCTTCATATAATAAGTTTTGAATGTATACTGACATCTTAGATATGTGTATGGTAGGCATACCCATATAGAGTGTAGTTCATGTTCAACATTTGTACTATTACAACATGGCACTCTGTTAATCAATCATGCTTTCGGAGCCTGTTGTTTGTCATCAGCAATGACCAGGATGGTTTCCTTTACCTGTTGAGCTTGCTTTCTTCATATGAGCAAATAAAAGCTAAGTACAACCTCAAACAAATGTAATAGTGTCTGTAGAAGCAAAGGATTACTATTTTCATGTTAAAAAATGGTATGGAACCACTGAATTATTGCTTTTATCATCCCTCTGTTTGCAGACATCGGCCCATTCCACAGAAAGTCCAACAACCTGTGAAGAAGCAGAGACCACTGATGATAATGGGGAAGATAAATCTACTGTTAAAACAAAGATAAAATCTCCATGTGTAACGCTGAGTGCAGAAAGCAAACTGTTAGCCATCCTGGATACGGCCCTGTCTCTCTGGGGAAGATGTGTAGGGGATAACCGAGTGCCTGAAGAACTTGATGTTTCAACCGTAACTGAGAATCTACTTATTACTGCAGCCATATATTGCTGTGTGGAGAAGGTAAATGTGGCTGCTTTATGAAACTAAGCTAGATATAAATTTAAACCTAGAAATGACTGACAAAGACCACATAAATAATTTGGCAAGGTGAAAAATGTCTCTGGTGTTAACTGTGGTTTCCCCCAACTATTTGGCCGACACACTGGCATATGAGTGAAATAACCGTAAGTGTATTGTTAAGCGTCGACTGAGGGGGCTAACTGTGCTAATGAGCAACACAATGCTTTGTTGTATTCTTATATTGTTTCACTTTGTCTGCAGGTACCATACTTTTGTGCCCAGTACTTGCCCTTTATTGTTTCTTGTCAGGGACATATAGGGAGGGTTCATTTATCTTATGGGCTAACACATTCTCATACATATAAACATACTTATATTATCAACATAATATTATTGGAGTGTAAAATAAAATATTTAAACACATATTCACCTGATTACTTTGTATTCCCTAGCCCATTAAAGGCTTGCAGGCTCTCCAGTTGTCACAGAAGTTCATGACCGACAGTAATACAAGTATATCTCCCTTGACTAAACTTTTCCTGGTTCGTCTGTGGTCGGCTATTGATGTCCCTTCTGAGGTTAGACATGTGTTAGAACTATGGGATAATCCTTCAGACCTCCATTACAGTCTACTGAAAGCGGAGTATGAACTGAGGATGGGAAAGGTAATTAATTTTGTTTGTACTGAAAGTTGGGATGTGCAATGGCAACAAGTTCTGAAAAGATGGTTGAACATGAATCCAGAAGACTGCGCTATTGCTTTCATTAGAATTACATAAATTATAAATTTATGTTATGGGTTATGTATGTGGATGAGAGATTTCAGTTTTATATTGGCTACTCCTGGAATCGGCTTTCATTGAGTTTGCCCCAAATTAGGGTTGATTTGAGAAATTTCTTCTGTATGTGAGAAAGTTGGTGGCGAGTTTATTGGATCTGGATGGTGTGTTCTTCACCCTGCACACTTACACTGAGCTCTTTAAGGAAATAAATACAAGTAATAATAGTCCATAGCCTTACATTATGTGAACTGATTGTAATTGTCTTTGGACTGACAGGTGGAAAATTGTGGAAAGCTAGCCACTGATTTGTTGATGCGAGTTCGATCTGGCTGTCATCGCACTAGAGAGTCCTGTCTCCTGGAGGGCTGTACACAGCGTCTTCTCTCTAAACTCTGCATTATCACCTGTGGACACACTAATGAGCATCTGGGAGAGTCCGCTAGCCCACTACACCTGGCTCAGGAGGGAGTCAGCTGTCATCTATCTGTACTGTATCATCTGATGGGAAAACACCTCGATGAATCTCTGGCAGCTAAAGGTATTAAATGACAAAAAAATATAATTACATTTTGGCATATGTTTTTAAAGTAAATGTGGAGAAGGCACTTAGTTTCATGAGCTACATTTCTCCTGCAGACTCTAGAGCTTTGGGTTAACATTCCGTTAAACTCTGTTGATTAGTCCTTTAGCATGAATACAAATGTTAACATGAAGCTAGCTAATATAAAATAAATGTTAAGGAGTTAATTTTATCAGAATCTATACATGTGAAGAAACAGTTTACCTAGACTATATACTTACTGACTTACACCTGTAACAATTATAGTTGAGAAATTCTTGTCTCAAATTATGAGTGATTTTTTGTCAGGTGCTGGTCCTGTTGACCGATGGCTGGTTATTACGGAGTTGCTGAACTCACTATTACACCTGGGTCAGACTTACCTGTTGGTTGGATATGCTAGAGGAGCCACATGTTTCCTGGAGGAGGGCCTTAAACTCGCACAGTCACTAGCACTACCAAGATGGTATGGATAATGATATATATTCTTACATGTCCAACTATATCATTGTTTAACCATGAATAAAATCACTGCCCAATTGGCTAAATAGAATCTTGTATTTAAGAAAGAAACTGTGAAATGGAAAATCTGTCGTCATATAAGTGAAATACCTTTGAGTAAGATGTTAAACCCCAATCAAACAAACATTCTGTTAAACAATAAAGTGAAGAAATTATATAATGTTGAAATAACCTGATCAAACAACGTTTTGTAAAAACTTCTTAGAGACCAGAGATAATGAGAATGGCATGAAGGCTATTATTAATTTGTATGGGTGTATTTGACAACAGGTGTTCTCATTTCCTGAATGAGCTGGGGAGATTAAGCTGTATGTCTGGCTGTGTGACAGATACCAGGCTCTACTTACAACAAGTTAAAGAAGTACTTTTCTCTGAGGAGGACTTTACAACCTTGCCAAACATGGAAACGATAAACTGTCAAACAGAAACAGTGGATTGTGCAACAACAACTAACCCAAACCAAACTAATCAAAAAAGAACTCGTAGCTGTTTTGGGTTTGGATCACCATTCATTGAGGAGGAATTTGTTCTTCACACTGTTCCCATGACAATGAGAGATCGATTCAACTCTGAAGAAAATGATGTTGAAATAGTTTCCATGGAATCCGTATCAGTTTATCAGTCCAGTCTAGTTGAACATCCTCATGATTGTCTGTGTTTGACTTGTGCTGATATAACAGCCCACCGAACACAATGTGCCCACCTGGTTATCATATCACAACATTACATGGTCAATGGATACAACAACCATGCCCTTGATACTCTACAACATGTCCACAAGATTCTGGCAAAACTAGACTCAAAGTTAAATCCTTTGATGAAATCATTGTGTTCAGCTGAAACGAAAAAATCTCTCCAATCTGTTTCTGTGAATGGGGACTGGAGTGAGAAAGCTTTTATCTGGCTGTCTGTTCTAATCTCTCATGTCTTATGTGGGATATCAAAAGTTCATCTTTCACAAATGGAGCTTAATCAGTCGATGGCAATCCTACAGAAGGCGGAGGCTTCTCTCTGTGGATTCCCTGAGAAATTGCCAGAAATTCTTCACCTTTATTCAGAGATACAGGTGTGCAAAGCTAGGGTAATAATAACCGCAAATATGGGATTAAATAAACCATTGTCTTGTAATCAACTTAGCGTGACCTCACCTGCTATCTCATCTCCAGTTTTAACCAGGGATAAAGCTCCGTCAGGCGAGGCAGAATCTCTGACCAAAAACCTACAAAAACTCACTCTTGACGAAGGAAAGTCTGATGATGAAACATTAGAGGATTTAAATACAAAGAAGTCTCAAAGGGATGGTTTGTCCAGTAACTTGAATATAAATAATTTAAAATCTATTTGTGTTGTTAATTCTGACCAAGAAGAAACTACAAATAAAAAGACTAAACAAAAAGGAATAAGAAAAACTAAGATTTCAAAAACAGCAATTTTGGCTGACAGTGAAAGTGATGATCTCTCTGCAAATGTTTGTGAACAATTGAATAACTTATCAATAAGCGATCAGAGCAAAGCTAAAAGGCGACCAAATAGTAAAGACGTCGCAGAAAGCATGGAAAAAAAGAAAGCTAACATTGAGAGTGATAAATCCAGGGATCTTGTTCCCAAAACAACAAGAAGAATTGGACAGCTTAGAGATGTTGGAAACCGAAATAAAGACTTATTATCAGAAAAATCATTGATGGATAAAAAAACTGTGAGAAAAACAAATGTAATTCAATCAGATGAAGAGACCTCCCCATTACAAGCGAAGAAGACTACACTGTTTCCTCTTTCAGATGAATCGTTTATATCCGGTCACTCGGGTACAAAACCTTTAAAGCCGAAGAAAACTGTTCGACATTTTGTATTGAATGAATCAAACTCTAGTGATGATGGTATCGGAATGTTACAGCCCAAGAAAACCAAACGACATGTCAAAACAGAAGAACAAATTGTATCTGGTAACGCTCCTTTAAAACCTAAGAAAACCGTTCGACAGGCAATATCAAAAGAATCCATAGCAAGTGGTGATGAAAATGTAAAACCATTACAGCCAAAGAAAACTAAACGTTATGTTAAGAAAGAACAAACACCTGATAACTCTTATATAATACCTTTAAAACCCAAGAAAACTGTTCAGCGAGGGAAAAAAACAGAAATT
Source organism: Mopalia vespertina (assembly GCA_030265115.1). Taxonomy (NCBI): domain Eukaryota; kingdom Metazoa; phylum Mollusca; class Polyplacophora; order Chitonida; family Mopaliidae; genus Mopalia; species Mopalia vespertina. The sequence goes on along the minus strand of JAQQZZ010141185.1, from coordinate 22,013 downwards.
GAAGATGGATCAGTCAAAAATAACCTTTCAGAAGTCAAATTGTTAAAACCAAAGAAAACAAAGAGTTCTAAATCAGATGAGCCAGTGGTAATTAATAATTTGCAAAATAACCCTTTGCATCCTAAGAAAACAACTGGTGTTATACCCAAAGAATGTTTGTTGACAAATCAAATAGAAACTAAACCCCTGCAACCTAAGAGAACAAGGCGTGTGGTGTCAAAAGATTCTGATAAAATAGAAGATAAACCTTTACAGCCAAAGAGAACGGTTCGCAGTGCAGTACCATTGAAAGCCTCCCAACCAGGAAATACTGACAAAGATGTGTTTGATTTCAGTCCTGAGTGTACACCTAACAAAACAAAAAATGGTAGCTCAAGAGGAAGGAAGAAAAACACGTCTAGTAAAGTTGTTAAGTCTAACAGAACAAGACAAGTGATTTCTGGACAAGACATTGAAGTGGGCAGGGATACAATTACAGATTTAAGTTATTTATGCCTGCAAACTGAAATTGATGTGGCTGATGTTCTTACTTATGAAGAGAGCTGTGATGATATGTCCACCTTGCCACGCCCACTTTTTGACTCTTCTCCAATATCATTTTCTATGGAAAGATCATTGGGAAGTACCCCAGGGAGTGTTAAAGAATTGGTATTCAGCGGAATTGATTCACCAGTTGATGTCAGTTTGAATTCTTCCATCGAGTTAGTAAGAGCAGGAAGTGATGAAGAAGAACCTGCAAAGACTACCCGCAAGCGAAGAACCGCACGCAAAGCGTCTGTTAAAGAGGGCGAGGAAAAAGAAATACCAAGGGCTAGTCGAGTTGCAGATTACACTGAGAAAATGAAAAATATGTCCTCAAAAGTAAAGGTCAAAGAGCTGTCTCTTACACCAGTTGATGTAAATACAAAAGGATTCGACCAAACACCAGGTAAAGTTTATTAATTTAATTATAATAATGTCTTATTTAAAGACTTTCAAAAGAGAAGGGATGGCAATATTTACAGTGCTTTCACTGAGTGGCTGAGGAAGGTGTGTTTCTGACAAAAGAGAGTTTAAGTTTTGCTTTTCTTTGGGGGTACAGATACATTGTTATTCTTGACAAAGAAAGTCTCTTGGGCTGGGTATAAATAATATCCTCTGAAGGACGCTGATTGCATTCATAACTTAAGGTAAGGCAGAGTGTGGAGTGGACAATCCGTTGTCATATGAATGAAATACTGTTCAGTATGACATTTAACCCAACAAGAGTTTGACTCCAATGTACTTACCTTCTGGCTAAGGGCAGTTTGTTTGAAGAGTAGCAATGCTGTCTTAACTTAGCACAGGAGAAAAATTAACTTTCCAACATTTTGGAAATGCTTCACATCTTTGTTGTGCTAGTGTCAATTATTGTTGGAATACACCGCCGTCATATAAGTGAAATACCCTTAAGCACGGCGTAAAACACCAATCAATCAATCCATTATTGGTATTAGTTATAGTGAGAACTGTTAAATAAGTTGTCAATCTAATCTCCATATGTAGTTTAGCATCATCCTGATAATACCATAAGTTTTACCATCCCCTTACTGGCCTGCGGCCGAGGCTTAGTGGTTACTAATCCTACTTTGATGTACTGCTTACGAGATCAAGTCCTTCTATCAACCATCAGGTATACTATGAATGAGACACGATGTGGCTCCAGCAGGGGAAGTTTCCTCTCGGTTTTCCACCGTAATTAGGCAAGGAACAGTGTGAAGTGGACCATCCGTCATATAAGTGAAATACCCTTGAGTATGATGTTAAACCCCAAACAAACAAACAAACAATCCTTCAAGTTTTTTATTGTAATTAGGCAAGGACCAGTGCGAATTGGACAATCAGTCATTATATAAGTGAAATGCCCTTGAGTACGACATTAAACTGTTTAAACCCCAATCAATCAAACAAACAAACCCCTTATTACATCATGTATTCTCTTTCAGAATAACAGGCATTCAATTCCAATCAAAGTTTGTTTCAATCTCAACGAGCCAAAACTGTATTGCATTTCAATTTTATTCATTTAAATGATATTAATAACCTCTTTAAAAATGTATTTTCACTTTTCTTGCTGTACAATGTAACTAGCCCTCCAACACTTGCATATTTATTGAAGCTTAGAATGAGGCTTTAGATATCGAAATAAAACTAATTGAGAAATTATAAATATTTGTAAATTATATTTCTCTTGAAAAATCGAAAAGTTGATTCACCATATCTTGAGGTACTTATCAGTCATACTTTTGACATCTTTTCTTCTTTTCATCAGACCGTCAAATATTTATACAGACTCATGAGACCCCCAATCCAAACAGCTTGAAATTCCTCCCAGGAACAACTGTCATGGAATCCGGAACAAGGGATTTCCCTTCGGTAAAGTCAGCGCAGTGCTCCCCCCTTGCCAAGTAAGTATATAAAACAAAGAGAAAATATTACGCTGTTTTAAAATTCTAGTTTATAAATTGTATTTGAAGTGTTTCAAGACAAATAAATGCCACAAATATTGTCATAATTAATTCTAAAATGTATTTAATTTTGTCTCTAACTTTTCCATGAAGCTTTCTTACACTTTCTAAATTTCTAAATGCAAGTGTTATGATAGGACAATGTATGTGGATGTTTTAAAATATTTGTGTCTCCTCTAATTCACTAAGTTGAAGGGCCTGAAGCCATGTCTCGGTGGAGTGTTTGACTGCTAATCCTCCTTCCATGTACCTAACAGGCTCAAGTCTTCCATTTGACCTGTATTCACACAGTTTGTTTTTGGTGTTTCACTGTTTTAAGAAAGGCAGGCAAGAAGTGGGCTTATCCTTTATGTACAAATGAATTACTCTTGTGTTTCGAAGTTAAACACATATCATACAGATAAATAGTTTTCATAATAACAATAATGACACATGATACGATACTATAATATCTATTTTGTAGACAGCTATTCAGGACTGATGGAATAAAGGGAGTTTTCTTTGGTTCTGACTTTATAACCATAACAAGAGTGAGTGCTTGTATTCTGCTAAGGGGGGAGGGGGGATAAAAATAAATAACTTAACATGTAAAATGCAATATTTAATAGGGAGGCTTTTATTGCATGCATTTTTTAATTATAAAAAGAATACTATGTAACATTGTATATTGTATATAAATATATTAATAATATTTAAGAAATAAAGATTTGTTTTTTAATCGTAAATCACTTAGATAACTGCAAATAAAAAAGAAAAGTTTTGTGATACCCTAAATCACCTCAAATTCGTCCATAAAATTACTATTTTGGAAGCTATTTAAAAGACTTGAAAATTGTGTCTGAGAGGCAGAAGATGATTTTTTCAGTTAGAAAGCATCAACATTTGTCAGAAAACATAAATCTGTTCAATAGATGCTGTAATATTGTCACAACAAGCAAGAAAGTTAGTAATAATCCAACTGTGTAAGATGTACATATTTGTGTTTAAAGCTAAATAATTAATGTTCTGGGTATAGAAAGCACTAAATTTGTTTTCTTTGATGATTAAAATAATTATTAACTACATGTACAAGGGGCCTAATGATAAGACATTGGTTTATATCAATTGTAATAAATAATAAATCGTTCCGGCGACCACTCATTAAGAATTTTTTATTATGTTCTTTCATCAGTAGCCTCCACAGCGCTGAGTTCCACAATGCCAGTGTCGTTGACAAACCAGGACTCTGTTATGTGTGACAGTGGCTCAGAGTCCATGGGATTCTCTGATACATCCACAGATATCGGTCCGAACATAAAGGATACCCTCTTCAGTATCAAGGCTTTAAATGGAGAGCAAGATATCATTTGTCTGCCTAGTGAAAAACTTGTTAAAAAACCTGAAACAAATGGAATATCAGAAACAAAAGGAGAAGCTCATGATAATGACAATGATCCAATTGTCATCGATGAGAAAGAATGTGTTAAATCACTTGTGGACTCTATGGTTGAAAAGTGTGATGAAGAGTCGAAGGATTCCCCCAGAGCTGAAGATCTAGATGAGGTTGAATCAGCTAGTATCCTTATCACTGTGAACACGGATGAAGACCAGTCAACTGCTGGCCAGATGACTGACAGTACTGATGGTAAACCTAATGTTGTTCCTAAGGTTGAAGAAGCTATCCTGAACAAATCACCAGTTATCCTTTTAGATGAAAGTGATGACAATTCAGCTGACAGTGTAAAGCAAACTGATGAACCTGAAAGAGAAACATCTGAAGATAAGCTTCTGAAAGATGATATTCCTGAGAGCTCTGATAAAATGCCTGTTGATGAGGAGGATGAACTTCGTCTCCTAATGGATGTGGACGACGAAGTACCCAGTAAAGAGGAGGATTGTTTGGCTGTAGACGATGATTCTATGGCCGCAGAAACAACTGAGGCAGTAGAGGAAGACAATACATGTACAGATGGTGATAATGTAGAGGATAATACCCGTTTGCCTGGCAGAGTTGCCTCCCCTTTCTCTGAATGCGGCTCCTCACAATCCAGCTTTAAACCCAACAAAGATGAACATCAAAGTGACTCTGAATCTTCTAATTCCAGCAAGAAACATCCTTTACTTATTGGCAACAACATGAAATATTCATTCAAAGGGATTATGAAAACTGCTGTTAATCGTGTCAGTGTTGATTCTGACTCAACAAAATCGTCCCCTCGACGTGATGATTCTCCCCAGCGAGGGGACTCAAAAGTCTGCCCCTCTAAACCCTTTTCCCCTAAACCTTGCTCTCCAATACCAGACAGTTCAACTGGGTCTGTTGGTGATACTGTATCAGACTCGGCAGTTGATTCATCGACAGCACCTGATAAGATGAATCTGTTTGAGAAACTAGGGTTACTTACTGATTCTGAGAATGTGACAGAGTCTGATAATAACATCTGTAAACAAGACACCAAACAAAAGACTGATGAAACTGTGGCAGGTATGTAAATTAAATGAGGTTAGCATGCCTTATAAACTATATGCTTTATGAGATTATTTTAGTTTTACCAGGACACGTCTGAACATATCAGTCTGGAATGGGTGATATGATATGATTTAGACAATTGTTTAAACCATCAGCCTCACCTTATCAGTCCAGTACAGATGTTTGCTTAATGGCTTCTTCCTCTGTGCATTGGGCTGCTAATACTTCATCAATGGAACACACATATGTATAAAATGGAAGTTTACCAGTTTGAAAAAAGACCATTCGTTGGTTTTGCAAAGTTACATCTCTGTTTCCAGTTGACACAGTGGCAGTGTTATCATTTAAGTAACATAGTCTTATGAACGATGTTAAACACCAATCAATCACCAGGTGATATTAGGCATTGGTTAAGGCACACAGTTCAGTACTGTTTTTTGTTGATACGGTTCTCTATTTATTACAAAGTAATTAATTCAGTAATCTTGAAAATTTGAAGCTTTCATTTATTTTCAGACAATTGTGCTACTAATTCTGCTGATACTGAAGAATGTATGGAGACTGACTGCCATAAAGTGGATGACTTGGCAGACACTAATTCAAGTTTGTCTGAGACCTCCACCGTAACTGTTGACCATCCAAGTGCTTGCGAAGAAATCTCTCAGGATATTGTTATAAAAGATGAGAAATCTGAGTGTGTAGTTGTAACTGAAAAAGTGTCAGCTGAAACAACTGATACTGTCTCCCTTATAGAGAAAGATAATGTTCCTAAATCTGAGACCATGTGTAATGTAACAATAAAGAACAAGGATATATCTGATAGTGACACCAACAGTACAAAAGATAATAATTCAATAGAAAGTGTCTCAAAAACAGAACCACTGGAATCTAAGGTTAAAACTAATGAAAAAGAAAGTGAATTAGTTTCATGTGTAGACTCGAAATCAGATTTTAAAAATGTTGTAAAGTGTGAGGATTCAAAGGATGATACAAAATCTGCTAAACTTAAACGCACAAACATGGCAGGTCCACAATCAGTTAGTGAAGGGGATTCAGATTCCCAGGACAGAAAGCGTTCTGCTAAAGAAGACCCAGAGGAAGATTCCTTACCAAAGCGATCACGGCTAGATTTTGTGATAGGAAAACTAGGGTCACAAATTGGAATTAGTCCTGAGAATTTGTGTTGTGACCAAATGTCAGATTCCGATGTAGAGGGCTCATGTAAGGCATCTAGTGACTCCACAGAAAATCGTTCTGAAGAAGTGACCAGTGAGGATGATGAATCCAGTCCTGCAGGAAGGATCACTGAGGAGGTAGGTTTCATGGACAAAAAAAAAGTGACCAAAAATATTTCGTTTTTGCAGGTTGTCTGTGTCATACCCATGGTTTTGTTTAACATGCAAAAGATTAGAAAGCTGAGCAGCAATTTTGTTTTCTTGGTATATTTTAATTTTTCAGAAGTGGTTGGGGTCTTTCTATGAAATTTGAACCAATTTGTAATTTTCCAACTTTGTAATCTGCCCTTGGTCACTATGTAGCTAGAGTTATCTCCCTTCTGAAAGAGAAGATCATAGTGATTTCGATATTTTCTATTATAGATATATATTAAATCTTGATTATTAAATGGATCTTTAGGTATTTTGTCACTATGGTTATTTTTTTATTTTTTAGTCTTTGGAATTGTTGATAAAACAAAAGATTGAGACGGTCTTGAATCAGCAGAGAGTAGTGCTCACAAAACAATTCCAATCACAAATTAAAGAGCTACAGGCCAGTAATGAATCCTGGAAGAGCCAAGCAAAGGAGTTACATAGAAGAGCAGTAGAGCTGATGATTCACCAGCAACGTCAAGACAGACACCGGGCCGCAAGGGTGAGATTAGGCAATTTGTATTGGAAGCTACTAAAAAAATAAAAAACACATGGCAGCCTTATTCTTGATACATATATTGAGAGATTGTGACGGCATCTCTACACACACCCAGATTACCGCACTAGGTGTTTTTGAAGTAACATCAACTCCCGCTGTATTCACTAACTACTGGTTGAAGATTATTTTTCCAATAGAACAAAACAAATTATATGGTCATAGTGTTACAATTACTGTTGTCATATAGATAGCGTACTCTTGAACATGGTGTTTGACACCTGATCAATAAATCAATCATTCAATCCACCAAGTACCTGCAATTCAGTGGTTGACCTTCTTCAATGCTTTGATCAAGGATCCGATTCAGTGTGTTGAACTCGGGTATATGAGTGAGTCGCACGATGTAGCTCGAGCAATTGTTGGAGTGGTTTTTACATGGATTCCTCTCGGTATTCCAAGGTATTTAAGTAACGTACATTATGAAGTGGACAATCTGTTCTTAAGTACAATGTTTAAACCCATCAAACAAACAATCACCCAAGCAAATAAATATAGCTAATCGCAATAATTGTTTTTCTTGACAGATATCTGGTCAGCGAAGAAATGTCGGAATACAAGTTGGAGAAGAAAGGGTATGTTTGGAAAAATAATACACTGCATCATGTTTTGATAGCATAAAAATTAAATAAAAAATTTGTTTACCACAGTTCTACCGATTGATTTTTCCTATCGGAATGCACAATGAAACAAATTAGACAGACTCTATATATTACTGTGATTCCCACTGAATAATTTGACATAGTAGACCAAAGTCACAACTCCGAGATACGACAAGATACGCATGTTAAGTTTCTATATTTCGGTTTATTAAACCATCATCAGGAATTCCTGATGATAGTTTAATAAACCGAAATATAGAAACTTAACATGCATATCTTGTCGTTTCTCAGAGTTGTGACTTTGGTCTATATATTACATTTATGCTGTGTGCTGTTCTATGCTTATTATTTCAAGAATTTACGTCGAAGTCTTCTAATTTTGTTGAAATGGTAGAGGTAGATAGGGTAGATAATTATAATATTTCACTTAGCAATGTGCCCTTGTTTGAATTAACAGATAAACTCATTGAATCCACAATCTACCTCCAAATCCTCCCCCACCTCTCCTGGACGTATCAGTCTGCTCAGCTCACCCCCTCCTGGGTCTGTCAACAACCAGATGTTAGTGCAGAAAATGGCTGTGCCAACTGTTATTGTGAGTTATTTTCTTTTATGTACTTGCTCAATAAATTGTGGGAGGTCGGAAAAATCGGCCCAATGGGCAAAGCGAAGCCAACCTGTTTGTGGTGTCCTTGTATTAAATTTTGTGACTGTCCTGTCTTAGTTTCTTGCCAGTGGTGATGAGGGTGATTTCTTCCACCCTATGGGCTGGTATACCGTCATTTGAGTGAGTTAACCTTAAGTACAGTGTTAATCCCCCATCAAGATAGCAAGCTTAGATAAATTACACTGGCATCTTGATTTTGAATAACAACACTAATGAATCCTCTCGTAGTATAAATGAACTCTCGGAATTAATTCTCTCTCTCGAGGGATATGAATCTATTACATGTTAGCATATATACATTGTGTTATTGTTAATTTTGACTTGTAAATTACATATGAAGAAAAGGTATGATGGTTTCATGATTTCTGTATGTATTTTGTTTGACAGCAGCGTCAAAGCCAGGCACCCACAGTCAAGAGTATATTGAATGGTAATCGTCTTGCTCAACTGAGTGCTCCAATAACACAGCCTGCTACAGCTGGCACACAAACTCCAATCGTGCCAACTAAAGCTAAACATTCCCCATCTCCCACCATACAAACACTGGTTAAAGTCATAGATCTGACATCAGATGATGAGAGTAGCTCTAAGATCATCAGCACATCAAGCCCCAACCCAACAATATACCGTCCAGTCACTACAGGTCTACCCTCAGGTGTACAGCCAGGAACACGTTTCATTTTGAGCTCTGGAGGCACACAACTGATGACTCCATCCATTACCACAGTAGCCAGACCTCGACAGCCAGGAGTTCAGTACCAGTATCTCTATGCTCCAACAAATCCTGGTATTCGACAGGGTAATATGGTCACACTGGTCACCCAAAGATCAGCTCCACCCACAACGATACAGCCAGCTTTAACTGTTACCACCCCAACCCCACCTCAGTTGACGCGCCCAATTTTAACCACAGTGGTACGCCCCAGTCAAAACAATGCAGTTCTGGTTCGGGCACCTCCACCCCTTTACAGTGCTCCTAATACTGTTACGGTAAGCTAATCATGTATAGATATACCATGATAATGATAGCATTGAAGTTTGAGACTGCAAGGATATTAATAAGACTGATTTAATTTTCATTTTGAAAATTTAGGTTTACGTTAAATGATACTTTTTATCCACAAGTGATTTAAGTAGTTAAATTTTTTACTTTTTGAGACAATACCTATAACTAGTGTAACAATGACAAAAGTAAAATGACCAATTCAACGGGCAACGGTCTCCATTTCAGCCATTTTCAGGTTAACTCGGTCATTGGTAGTTGAGATTAAACGAAAAATGTAACTGCCCTCATCTGACAACTGTGTAATTATTTATTTGAATATGATGCCTTGTTTCAGAAATCCAATGTAACCCCTACACCAGTAGTAACACCCATCTCAGAAGTAACCCCCATTTTGGAGAAGAAAACATCAGAGTTGACAACAGTGTCGTCTAAACCAGAGCCAGCAAAACACCCGGCACCACTTCCTCCGTTACCAGCTAATCAAGACATGGCAGAAAAATTGAAACAGTTACCTCCTAGACCAGGTCTCAAGATATCCAGAGTCAGTCAAGGTATGTACAAAAACAGCTTGGACTAATTCAATAAATATTTGATGTCTGCAGGTGGCACTATTGATCGCTTTCAAATGCAGAAGACCTGTATTAATAAACCATTACCTAGTTTTAACGTTTTCCTTTTGAGTAATAACCTTTCACATTAAAATTAAAGTAAAACTTGTAGATTTTATATTACATAAGGCTCACTGACCAAGGGTGGTAATCGCAGCATATTCTAAGTGATGCATTAACTATGTAACTTTGGTTCACTTACTCAGTGTGCAATCACTCTCCAATGGCAACTTCGTATTACATTGGTCACAAAGTCGGTATAAGGGAGATAACTTTGTACCCATATCCCTAACCTTTTGAGGATAATGATGCTTTGGCTCACATATTAAGAACAACTGGTATTGTTACTGTTTTAAAGGTAAACTTGTTGATTATTATATCCTGTTCATTCTATATCTGATTTGATAGGTATAGTGTTATCATGGAATATGGCCACATCAAACCTCCATTCGGAAATAGCCAGTTACCAGCTGTTTGCTTATCAAGAAACATCGGCTCACGCTGGCACCACTCTGTGGAAAAGGGTATTCTTAAAACATATTCAATAATATAATAACTGTGTTTTGGAGCAGGGTTTTGTTTTTTTTGTTAGATAAAATACCACGGTCAATAATGGCAAGTTTGGCATTTATTTGAAAGCTTTGTAATTTGCTTTAGCCCTTTGGCTGAGGGTAGTATGTATCAAATGGAATCCTGCTGTATTTACTTAGCAACGAATAAAATTAATTTTTCAACATATTAAGCTGTTCAAATTTGATGGTGGTGGTGTTGTGTGAAGATTCCTGTTTAGCACGGTGTTGATATCCAATCAATCCTGTCATTATAATAATACATATCCTGTGGGGAAGTACACAATGAAATACATAGCTATGCAGGACTTTTACATTTTACATGCAATGAACCGTAAAAAGGTCAGTGGAAAATCCAGGTCCAGCCAAGTTTGATATGGACAAATTAGACTATTGTAGAGGAAAATGGCCAACAAAATTACTGGGGGCCATGGTTTGGTGGGCCAGCCTACTTCGATGTACCGTTCACGTAAACAAGGAACAGTGTGAAATGGACAAACCTTTGTCATATACATGAAATACCCCAATCAAATGAACCAACAGGTACTTGCTGAAAAATCTTTAATTATTTGATATTTAATGTATTTCAGGTTGGTGACGTTAAAGCCTTACCATTGCCCATGGCCTGCACACTTACCCAATTCCAGGAGGGGAATAAATATCATTTTGCAGTGAGAGCAGTGGATGTCCATTCAAGAGTCTCTGAGTTCAGTGAGCCGTGTACAATACATTTAGTGGCACAAAGTACCAAGTGATCAGGAGTGTTCAAGTAGGATGTTCTTTCTGTCGGGACCAAGGAGATCTCTGTTTATGTGATAAAGGATGGTTCTGTTCAAAGTCACACAAGACAAAGTATCACTTGTCAGGGATCAAGGAGTTCTATGGTTTTTTCATGTGACTAAGGAAATCCAAAGGTTTAAAGCCTTGTTTAATCTGGTGTTGAGAGTGTGCCCACTATTACTGAACTTCTGGATTTAACTTTACCTCATTTTGTTATGCCATTGACAGTATAGGCTATACATTTTTTTTCACTCACTGTTCCAGGACCTTCTGGCACTGGGATAATATTGGAAGAAACAGGAGTGCAAACGTCAAGTATAGACTATTGGATCATGTTTTTTTCCGAAAGGAACTCGTTTACTATCATCTGCGCACTTATTTATTTTTCATTCACATTTCTGTTTGTAAAAGATTTCTCGACTATTTCAGTAGGCTGAATAAGGCTTTTGACATTTTGAATGCACAAAGATTGGATCATGATTGTCAGTAGACCTAATTATATGTACATGAAGAGACAAATTGTGTGGTTTTTGTGACTGTTCTCATAGATGTGTTAAGGTGTTGTCCATATTTTAACAACTAGGAATTGTGCTCGTTTGATGCACTTTGAGAATTAATATATTTGTATGTGCCACTTCTGGTATTTTAAAGCATTATTGTTTTACAGGTATTTTGTCCCAATGTTTTAAGAAGAACCAAATGTGTACTCGTTTAGGATTATTACTTCCAAGGTGTTCAACATTTTCTATTGTATATAATCATGTTGTAATTATTCATTAGAGTTTCATGTGCTCTTGTGTCCATGATCATTGTTTATAAAATATTCTCTTATTTGTCGTCAAAACAATTTTCTCCTAGAAATAAATTGGAGTTATTGAAACCGATATGATTTCACATTGAATATTCTTTTAAAGCATTAGAGTGACACATATTTTCTGGTGGCTGTTAAGCCTTTGTCATATAAATGAAATACCTTTGAGCACATCTTTCAATCAATGCAAAATAAAATTAAGTGTCCATTGCAACACTCATTTTACTGAAGTTAATGGAGGTTTGGGCTCAAAGCTATTTCACTTATATGAAGGGGAGGTTTTTGCTTGGTTGGGAAATGCTGCCCAATCAATTGCTAAGTAATTACAAAGCTTGGATCATGAATCTGTCTGAGAGCTACACATTTTACAACGAAGATAAATCTTGTGTGGTTTATTTACTTCATTTTAAATGCCATACTCCAGGTTATTTCACTAATAGGACAGGCTGCCCAATGAGGGGGACAAAACCACTGGCAAATCACAAGACGCAAACAATTTAATGGTCTGTTGTTACAAGCCCCGAGAGCACCAGAAAGCTACCTTCCAAACATGATCAGATTGTAATTTACAAGTGAAGAATATGATCGCTTTAGTAAAATGAACTCCGCATAGTTAACATAGGCGAAAACCAATCTTGGATGTATTGCTTATTTTAAATGACATTAGACAAACGTGTGGATGTCAGCTATAGGTTGGAATTAAATGTAGACCGGAGTTAAGAGGGTTTGAATACACATTTCTCTGGTGGTGCTAAGTTTGACCAAGACTTGAGGTCATAAGATCATGTACATTTTAAGGATTAATGTGTGTAAACGTTCTCCCATATCAATAGCATCCATTATCCTGGGTCGATAGTTAACAGGCTGTGCAATCACTTGCTGGTATAAGGAGATAGATCTGTTGTGTTTGTGATTTACAGATCACCCCAAAAGGGCACGAAAGTCTCCTCCTCTTTTTGGACTTCCGGCGACCGTGTTCAATTTCTGTCTCTGTTTGAATACCGATCTTTTAGAGCATTATTTCGTGTTGCTTATGGTTGCAACTATAGGACTGGAAGGGAGAATTGTCATTTTTTAACTTTCCATGGATGCAAGAACGAGAAAGAATTTGGACTGGATGTGGAATGAAATATCGCCAATCACATGGCGTGACTTACAGGCTCTTTGGACCTCCAGTATTTAAGGGAGTCCCACTACATTATTCCAGCAATCCTGGAGATGGTTCCACCATAGAAAGTAATAAGTAGACCATCCACAGTCATAAGTTAAATGCCCTTGAGTGCAACTTGCTTATTAGCCCAGTGGGTGAAAGATACCACCCCTGGCAACAAAGACAATCACTTAAAACACAATTCAAAGAAATCGCCAAAACGGATGGGATTTGTGTTGCCCCGGAGAACACCAGGGCACCAATAAAATCCTTCCCGATCAAATCTAGATAAGAAGGCATTGTTAAAGTAGCAGAAATCTGTCCAAAAAAAAGACCTTCTCTTCTATATAAACCACATTTTTACTGTTCTTTTGAATGACAAAATGAAAACAAATTCCTTATCAACACTGTTCAAAACTTCAGATTAAAAAAATACAGTGAAGCTCAACTGTATTAAGACCTAATCTGTTAAGATTCACTTTCAGATCCTTCACAAAATAAGTTGTATCACTAAGATTCGATAACATTATTCCAGGCAAGATCTTTGTCACATGGACTGCATACTAAATTTCTCATCCTAGTCATACTTTTTGCAGTTTTAATAGTAGTTATTTTTGCCACGAAACAAATTTCTTGTAAAATGTTAATGTATGTATGTCTGTCTGTGGAAAGCTGTTTTTGTCACTTCTACCGTTATTCCTCATACCATTATTTTTGTTTGTTCTACAAATGTTCTTTATCTTACTTCTGTACAATTATGGAGGTATGTGAATTCATTTTTATATATATTAGACAGAGTTTCAATTTATGTAAAATATAATTTCACATATGTAAAAAGAACTTTTACTATTTTCATATTTGCCCAAAAAACAAAAAATTAGACTGACAAAAGTGTAAGAAAAATACCCAGTATTTTGTTAATTTTTGGATGCGACTTTTTCATAACAGATTCTTGTGCGGACAATTTTGCAGGGTGAGATCCTTCCAATCAGGTGACCTGCATTTATTGTTTATTTAAACACTTCACCATTTTATGGTTTCAGGTGTGTCAACTGTCTTGAAATACCAAACCATCATATAAGTGGAATAAGTGGAATAAGTGGAATTTTGCAGCTCCCTGCAAAATTTTCTCATCTGGGATTTTTTTTCCAACAAATATTCAAAAGGTCATCTTCAAACAATGAAAATACTGGTTTCACTTCTAAATAACAAAACAATTTTTAAAAATCGACAAAACACAAACCACCAGAAGGATTCTATTACAAATGAACACTTTACTTTGACATAAATGGCACACACATTTTTCCCCCCACAGAAGTACATGTACATTTAAAATGAGCTGACCGGAGTCTTTGGTTTCAATATGTTATTTAACACAATATAATAAAAACAAAACAAAAATAGAATTCAAATTTCTTATCAATTACAAGCAGAATTCAAGACATATTTAATACTGAAAGAGGAAAAAAACATCCTGAACACCAGAACATACCAAAATTTCTTAATGAACACTGTTAACATCATTATTCTAAAATCTCCTTGACATTTTGCATTTGGGACAACAAAAGGGTAGACAGTGTGCCTCCATTGCAAAAAAAAAAAAAAAAAAATAGATATATATATAAGCAGAGCAATCACATCTTAAACCCCAGACTAATAAAACGGCATAAAGGCATTATTTTCGTCCAATTTAGGCTCATGAGTTATTTGTAACATCACAACAAGACTTATACTTTGAAGGTCAGCCAGACCCTCACAATACTGAAGCTTGCTTATTAAAGAGACATGGCTCGAAATTTGCAATCGCTATAATGCACAAGGATATTTGTAACATGTTGAACTGTTCCATATGCTACAAAGCCAGTCTAACTGCTTCTTCAAACTGTCCATAGGTTAGGAAGCCAGCATGGCTACTCGTTTAACCTATCAATATGCTAGGGAGCGAGAACAGCTGCCCGTTCAACCCAGTCCTATCTATATGTTTTAAAGCCAGCATGGCTGCTCGTTCAACCCATCCATAGGCTAGGAAGTCAGCATGGCTGCTTGTTCAACCCATCTATATGCCAGGAAGCCAGCATGGCTGCTCGTTCAACTCCTCCATATATGCCAGGAAGCCAGCATGGCTGCTTGTTCAACCCATCCATAGGCTAGGAAGCCAGCATGGTTGCTCGTTCAACCCATCCATAGGCTAGGAAGTCAGCATGGCTGCTTGTTCAACCCATCTATATGCCAGGAAGTCAGCATGGTTGCTTGTTCAACCCATCTATATGCCAGGACGCCAGCATGGTTGCTCGTTCAACTCCTCCATATAGGCTAGGAAGCCAGCATGGCTGCTCGTTCAACCCATCTATATGCCAGGAAGCCAGCATGGCAGCTCATTTAACCCATCTTTATGCCAGGAAGCCAGCATGGCTGCTCATTCAATTCATCCATATATTCTAGGAAGGTAGCATGGCAGCTTGTTCAACAGATCTGTATGCTAGGAAGCAAGCTTGTTAACACATCTATTTACAAGTCGGCTAACATCAACGTTTTTACAATCTACAATCACCATTGATGGCTCGTTCAACATCTCTTTAAGGTAAGAATGCAGCTACTTGACCATTGTACTAGTTACAACACCAACATGGCATGTTTTATGTCATGCTGAAGGGTTCTTTACTCATACAACAGGTGGTGTATTCTAAAAGTAACTAACTCTAGCTAAACCATAAATGTGACATTTTTTTCTGAGCAGGAGAACCAAGATTAAACTTTGTAGAATGTTGAAGGCCTGTCTCTAATGAGATTCCTAGATCAATAAGGTAATCAGCGATTAGGGACTAATTCTGGTTCTGAACAACTCAGCCCTGAACATGAAGAATAGAGAAAAATATATACTTTCTGAAGACCACAACATATTCTACAATGCTATATTTAACAAGTTTTACAAAATTGAACTTGTGCATAGCAATCCAATTTTAATAGGATACATGTATAGGATATAAAAGTAAAGAAAGTCATACAAAAATACATAAGTAATGCAAAAAAATAAAATGACTTAATACATGTGGATTTCCATAAGTCTGTCCATGTTTATTTTGAGAAGGATTCATATATATCACAAACTAAAGTTAAGAAATCTAAATACCCTATAACTTCTAGCAGTCCCAAGGCTTTACCACAGGGTTATTTCTGAGGACTGTCCCAAAATTAGAGTGTCCTAACTGCTAGAAGTTATAAGGTACTATTGAAATCATATATTACTATCAATAAAACAAAACATTATTTATTACTTTCCAAAATACATGTGCAATGTTAACATTTGATCTATCATGACAAATGCTAGTTGTTGAAACTTACACCCCATTCAGAGTTACACCAGACATCGTTAAGCTTCAAAGCTATCTTTTATCTACTGTTGCAACTTACTTACTTAAAATAAAAAAGCACAGGAAATGTTGAGTTTGTTGGCTCACTGTTACACATATAATTCAAAGTTATCCTGTCTATTGAGAGAAGATACATCGTCATTCCATTTATTATTAGCAGATGGGTTTTATTACATAAATCCAGTCAGACATGTGCCCATGAGCGGATTCCACAAACAACTAATAATAACCACCCTTACACAACCCATAAAAAATAGACTGTAAGAATCTAAAGTTTATTTTCTTGATTGAGGGTAGAAAAGGAGGGCAATATTAGGTTTATAATAAATCATAAAAAAACCCCAAAAATCATTGAATCACTGGGCGTTGGAATGTATACAAAACCTAACTGCAATGCATTTATCTTCCTAAACCGAAAGTCGTGGAATAAAGGTGTCTTGATCCACTAGGCAACGGCCAAGAGAATAGAACTCTATCAGTGCCCTCCAATCACTGTCACAC
The DNA here is from genome assembly GCA_030265115.1 of Mopalia vespertina. Lineage (NCBI taxonomy): Eukaryota > Metazoa > Mollusca > Polyplacophora > Chitonida > Mopaliidae > Mopalia > Mopalia vespertina. The sequence continues at coordinate 5,087 of JAQQZZ010141185.1, read as the reverse complement.
TCCAACAAATTCTTGTTTCCTAAACAAACAAACAAATTTTATTAACTCTTAGGAACTGTGAAAATGAACATATCGTCTTACTGTGACATTTCATACACTCCCAGGAATACAGGAATATCCGTTTACATTTGTCACCTCCTGAATGGGTCATTCTATAACAGAAACAAGCAGGCACAAATAGGAATGCTTTACCACGATCAAACTATGTTGTAATCCAGAATATTAGATTTTAATCAATGATTTGTAAGCTCATCGTAGTTATCTGCTTTTTTCTGTCTGAGTTAATGGCTTATGTGGACTTTTCATCATCAGCTAACTTCGTTTGCTTGAAATTTAATGCCGTTCTTAATGTTATTTCTGGCATATGGAATGCAACATTGTCATGATTAAAATTAAAAAAAACATATATATATATTTACATCAGTTGAGGCGACTGAATGGAAGTATTAACAATGCCTTGTGTATCAAATACTGACCTAATATTATGAGACCTTTCTTGGCCCTGGTCAAAGCCATACTGATAAAATGTGGATCAGCCAGGGGTCCCAGATGACGGCTTTTCCACCCTGTAGTAGGTGTGTGCTCCTGGTAAGCACAGGGTAAAGATCTCACTGTGCTTAAAATCACAAAGTCCCAATCATGACCTGTAAATAATCAAATAGATTCTTTATCAGTCACATATGTGAACTACTTTCCTTTTGAATAATGTGAAGTGTTAAACTGATTTGAAGGGTTAAACCTGGGATAACAATATACAGGGAAATGCAACAGCAAGTTTTAACCTTGAATTGCCGATGAAATCACAAACTCTCTTGCGGAGTACAGGAACTGGTAAGATGCTATACCAGTTTGCAAGCAAAGAATACAGTGTATTGAACTAAAATCAGTTGATTTCACTCTTTAATATTTCCATTTTACAGCTGCTTTCAGAAATAAAAAGACTTAAGTACATATAAACGAGTATCTTTATTTCAGTAGAAAGTATTATTTTAACTCGGAGAAAGTGCATTTGGGTCAAAAAACGATCTAAAGTTGGACTAGAAAAACTTTGTATTTGCAGAAAGAAAAAAAATGGCGGCGGTTTGATGGCAGAGATGGCGTTCAGGACTCTTTTGGTGTCTCAAACAGCTAAGGCGGCTTTTCATTCACCCCCTTGTCAATCATGTAAATCCGTCAAAGAGATCTTAATGTTTGTCTAGTTTCATTCACAATGCAGATAAATTAATATTTTAATTATTTTTTTAGACTGCAAAAATCAAGCAAATATTATATTGAAATATTTTTTGTTTATTTTTGACCAAATCATTGGGGGCTTGAATGGTTCATTTATACTTCCTTTTTCCGCCTGACATTGAATATGAATAGACGAGAAGTTGATGCTCGTTCTTATATATTCACATTCAATATATGTCAAATATTTATATGTTTTTGCAGACCTTTAAAACAACCAAAAATATCATGAAGCAGGGAGACTCTCATGACCTATCTATCACCATAGTAATGCGCATTGACAACTGTCAAGCTCACCAGTTTTCTGGATTCTTTACGAAAACGGACGAATGAGAACAATACTGAGTAACTGATTTTATGTGGATTGGGCCTGGATAAGGCCGAGCTTCATATCCTTGTATATTGTAATCCAAGGTTCAACTGAGTTAAGCATATGATTACAGTACAAATTTATTAATGATTTTCTCAATCCTTACCAAAACTACATAGATTGCTGGATTCTACTAGTAAGGGCTGTTTACACATCTACATTTGGAGCCTAATGTTAAATGGCCACCAAGATCCAGACAAAACAAAGGTTAATACACTCAGAAAAACAACTTGAGTCAATTTGTATATTTTACACATTGATTTGCGTACTTCTGTGATTTCTCTATGTTACACCTCTGTATATAGAGAACAATGCAGTATGGAAGACCCAAAAGACTTAGTTTAATAGAAATGAAGGTACAGCCTGGATAAACTTATTGTACGAATGAACATCCACACAGATAAAGTACAACTGACATGTCCTGTTCTCTTACTCTAGGGGTGAGGGGCATTAATGATCCTACTAAACTCAAATACCGGACACTTTTAAATATGTACAAGAGCCAACATAAACACAACAAGCTCTACACTACCTAAAGAAACAGTTTTGAATGATAAGCAAAATTCTTAAATTGATTGGTGTTTAATGATATGCTCACTGGTATTAAGGTACCCAGCCAAAACATGCAGGATTATACCATAAAATAACTTACCCTGTGCCTTATCAAATGTAGTAACTGATATATTAGTAATTATTTTATTTGTTAGATCGTTCTTTATGTCTTCACACTGAGCCCTATAGGGGGATAGCACAGCCACGCTCGTCTCCTGTACAGTAGAGGATTTCAACACAGCAGAAACGGAGAGGACCTACAAATATCCATCAAAGAAAAGAACACTGGTTAAAAGTAACAGAGAATTATTTCCCTCTCTGAATTTCAGGTAAAACAACAGCAAAAGTCAGACCAGCTGGTTGAGACAACAATTCAAAGTGACATTTAACTATAATTCATTGAGATTTTTAGGTTCCATATTCTGGTGTAACGGTCCTATTCAAGATTATCTTTCTTAAACAACAAAGAGAAATCTGTAAAGCCATCAAGAGTTTAAGGTGGTATGTCTCTGGTTGTGATGTAATGATAACAGTCATAACACAACGGAGGGCAATCAAAATGTGCTCTTTACTGAGCCACTTTTAAATGACCTGTGTTATGCAACACTTTAATGAAAGGTGAGTTATTACTCTAGTCTAGTAAAATTCAAGATATCTTTCATTAATCCAGATGTAACACTTACAGCTATTTCAGCTTCCAGTTTGTTGCTATAAGATGGTCCACCAGATTTCTCCACTACTGTTGTTGAGGTCTCTTCCTTGCCATTGAGATGACAGAAGACCAAAGGGGCACTGCTTCCACCAGGCCAAAAGCTAAACTCAGATGGCTTCAACTGACTCTCATATTTTACTACTGGAGATGTATGATAGAAATATTCCATGGGAAATTGAGCAAGACTCTCATGCTGGAAGAACAGAAAAATGAAACAGTACAATAATCTGATCACACATTTTTTAAGATTACAGTGGAGCTGAAGTATTAACCTTTAGCAAGATGTTTTACAAATTTTACAAAATGTAAATTATTATTTTTCCAATGATTCAAGTTTAAATTTTATAATTAAATTTGGGGAACTGCAGGGTTCTTGTTAAAACAGTTTCTTTTTTTTAATAGGTGTTAAATGAAGTATTCAGGAGTATTTCACGACTTTCTACATGAAGCATTTCCTGTTCTCAAACTGAGAGGACATCTTCTAAAAACCATCCTGTGATCTTCGCAGTCAACCGACAACTGCCTTTTATACCGTGGGTCAACAGGCTTGACCCAATCTGAGCAATGCACTGAAGGGGTTCTGCAGTCCAACAAACAATTGAGTGAACGACGGCACGAGGACATTAAACAACAATTCACCGTCACAGGTCACTTACCATTCGACACTGTGTTGTTAACTCTATAGCCCTGTCAGCATAATGCTCCATCAATGAAGTTGCTAAGCCAAAATCACGAGCTAAGGGAGATAATACATTGGGTTTCTGCACCTGGTAGTCACCAATGAGAATCACTTGATTTGGGGATAAATTTTCTACAGGTAAAAGAATCTCTGGTTCCAAACACATGGTGCTGTCATCCACGATTATCTGAAATACACATCAACAATTCCAAATCATTTAAATTATGGATTAGTTGATTTTTTTTGTGGTCTATTAAGTGCCATGATTCCAAACCTTTTGTATTCAAATGATGACATGTTATAAGACACATGAAGATTCAAAGATCCAAGCCTCAAATAATCATCATCAGCTGGTACTTCAACAAATGTAAGAGTGTCCAGTAAGTCATATTAAACCTGTTGGATTACAAACTCTATATACAAGGAACAATTGTAGAACAGTAGAAGTGCAGGGCTTTTTAAAACTAAGGCAATATGAAATTAAATAATTTTAAAAGAATAGAAAACAAACAGTTTACTTTTAGTTTGTTTGTTTGAATGGGTTTTAATGTCGTACTCAAGGGTATTTCACTTATATCACGACGGATTGTCCACTTCACTCTGTTTCTTGCCTAATAATGGTGGAAAACCAGGAGGAAACCTTGTAAAAAACCAACCCCAACAATTGCCGAAGCCACATTGTGTGACTCACTGATATACCTTATGGTCAACAGATGAGATTACTTTCAGTGTATTATACATAATAAATACAGTGTCTGCTTTCAATTGTCATTATTTTCATAACAGAAAATAATCTTTGCTCAGGGCATGAAGATTGGGGTTAAACGTCTAACTCAAGGGTAATTGAGACAAGAAATTGCCCCATTTGAATAGCAGAACATGTATAATTCACAAAATATTATAAATCGATATGGATCACCAATTTGACTCCTGCGAGTATTTCAACAAAGAACAAAAGAAATTAATACACCTGCCGTAACACTAGACTTATACCACAAGAAAGAAAAATTGTCCTTAATTTAATAAACAGATAGCCAGAAGAGGGTTTGGTTTGTTTGATTGGGTATTAATGTTGTACTTACGGTTATTTCTCTCCAATGACACCGTGCCAGCCCAATGGGTGAAGGAAACCACCCTTGACACCACTGGCAACAAACAAAGACAAGACAGGACTAATACAGGACGTAATACAATGACATCACAACCAGATCAGCTTCATATTGCCCTTTAGCTCGGAGACCATCAGGGCAACAGAAACCTTCCTCCCAACCTTCATCTAAGTGAGCTAGTAGGTAATGAATAGTTGACCTGTACTGAGCAAGAAGAGGGCAAATATTCAACCTGACAGAGCTAGAAGAGAGTGAATAGTCAACCCTGACAATTCTTGAGGAGGTTAACCTAGATTGTTTGTTTGTTTGTTTGATTGGGGTTTAACGTCGTACTCAAGGGTATTTCACTTATAAGACAACGGATTGTCCACTTCACATTGCTCCTTGCCTTATTACGGTGGAAAACCGGGAGGAAACCTCGTAAAAACCACCCCC
>JAQQZZ010141174.1:0-13141 GCA_030265115.1 Mopalia vespertina | reverse complement strand
GCTTAACCAACCTTGGTAATTGTGTTAGCGCTTTCTGTATACATGCATGTGTATTTTTTGTTATCCCCTCTTTTAAGATATATTGGTATAATAAGTTATCTGCACATATTTCCGTATGTTTAAAATTGCATAGAAACAACTCCATACATTATCTGATATGAATGCATACTGTATTTGTTTTGTTATCATTTCTGATTTAAAAATGTATCTACCCTATAAAGCAATAAAGGACTTCAGTATATAAATCATTTTAATCCATTGTATCGTTGTCCGGTTGTCCCTGAACTCTCGCGTGAAGTTAAGGAAGCCATGTGCCTACTTGGAGCTGAAAGCTTCGGAAATGTGTGGATTCGGTGTTTGGAAATCAGACCGTAACAAGCTCACTAGTATTATCTTGTCGCAGTTGGCGACTACATGATAAACTACAACTTTATAACTACATTGTAGATGGAGGACTTTACACCCGCCAGAATTTGAGAAAACAAAAATGTTATTTGATCAAAATTATGGAATAGTAATGAAGCATTTCTGTACATCCTTGTCCCTTGAGTGAGACTTTGATGTGACGGTAAAAGTTGGATAGATTATAAATACAATACTTTTATTATGTCTTGTGGCTCTTGTCCACATTTGTGGTTTTCTTCTATTTTAAATCGATCCTATCAAAATGTCTGACCAAATATCATTGCCAAAATTAGCTGACATTGCCTTACTGGGCTTCATAAATCTCAGAGCTTCCGAGACCCATAGACTCTCGCCTATTTGGTTTCACAAATTCCTGTTTCCACCACTGACAGTCCTGATGTTGGCACAATAGAAGAGAAATATTGAGTTCAAATTGACCAGCCACTTCTAAGGCTATCTGTCCTATAGTGTTCACTTCGTGACAATGGATTAGTCGCCCCAATTCAAAGCTGGTAAAGAAAAGCTTAACTTACTGTTCAGATCATGGAGAGGCTGTTCGCCAAGTGATACTGTTAACTGTAGCTTGTATTATAGAACTGTTAGCTATATGGTGAATATGAAAGCCGTATGCTTCAGCACTTGAACTTATAGTTAAAACATAAATAGGGAAATATAAAAGTAGACTTCACTAATAGCGATTGAATCTACTCCCCCTCAATCGGTCAGAACTCGTCTCGGACAATCTAGGACCCTCAGAGATTTCGGAGCCTGGGCGGCCCCTGTACCCTCGCGTATATGGTATCCTGCAGTGCACTCTCAGACGCAGAACTTTTGATTTGCTTCCGCGTCCCTGGTGACTGGTGTTGATGCGGATTGTCAAGTTAAATAAAATAAACGTCACTTCTTTTAACACGTAACTGTGGCGATAATTGCATGATGGCGCGGGCTCATCCCAAAATTGCAGTCTGCGTTAAAAGTTAGATGGTAGGCCCTACCTTGGTGGTTACGACAGGTTCAAAGTGTTTTGCTTCGGATTTTTTCGTTTCCATTATGACGTTGTAGTCGAACGGGTGTCATTTCACCACGCTACAAAGAGATAACCTCACTTGTCGTCGCGTGTCGCATAACGTCATTCTATTTCACACTACATTTACAGTAACATCAGATTTTCCTGGAGTCAACAGTTTTGAAATTGTTAGAGACATGTTTCAAACTTGGTTCTGAATTACGATTTTGTCTCCGATAAAAATAACAAGAGAATATTACACAGTGATGTTTGAATACCATAATATTGGTTTCGTGAATAAAACACTCAAGCATCGTGGCGCGTGGGATATCGCATTCAACACAGACTCTTACAATGTTTATGGTATTCCTTTATATTTTGTTTTAATAAAGATGATGTAAGTGATGTATTATTCCTTCCCAAGCACACAATTTAGTTTCGCCAGCATACCGAAATCAAAGCCAATATAAAGCTGCCAAATAACATTCAATTGCCGAAACGTATTTTGAAATGAAAAGTTTCTTGGATCAACCTAAGATTACAGTATATTCTAATCCCAGGATCAACGCACCCAAATAAAACCGTTTCTGCGTAGCACAAGCTAAACGAGAAAACAAAAAAAACAGGTGAATAGAATTTACGCGCTTATACGTTAAAACAATTTCCAACCATACAGAGAGATAGAAAGCGACTTAACGATGCTATAGAATGACGTTCATTGTGACATTTTATATTGCCAAATCATGATTGTTGCGTGTCAACAATTTCTCATAATTCGTGACGCTATTGAAATACAGACGTCATAAACGTCTTACGTCAATCTCACTAAATTTAAGTGTGACTGTTCATGATAGTATTCATTGGTGCTAAAGAAGAGTTTTAGTTTCAGCTAATTGTTGATAAAATGGGTCGAAGATTACGACGCCTTCGTAGTTTAAGAAATGAGGTTATTCGAATTACCAGGAGACTGTGTCGGGTGTGTTTCTGCTGTGGAATTGTTAAAGAAACTTTTAGAGTGGATGTTGTTCCCGTAGCCGAGTTAACAAGCAGTAATATTGGAGCAATAATAGAAGATAATTCGTGTAGGTCTAAGAGAGGCCACGGGGACCAGTGTCCCAGGGATGATGACAGTTTAAACCTGTCAGATTGGGAGAGTACTGGTTCTGTAAACTCATTGTTTCTATCTACCAGTGAGATTTTTGACATGGGTCGCCCCACTGAGTTTAATACTCAAGCCAGCCATACTGATTTGACACAGGAGGACGTTAACTTATCAGAGTTGTCGGAGAACAGCGATGAACTGAACGGCGACACAAAGTCTGTTCCGGATTTTCCCACAGAGCCTGGGTCTTTCTTCCTGACATACTCAGACTGGAACATAAGATGTGACAATTATCCCATAGGCTGGAAGATCCTCCAGACCTTTTCACAAGGCCACTTTGGAAAGGTACAATTGGCTTTGTTGGAGGAAACACAAAATAGGTTCGTCGTTAAAACAATTAATGCAACATCAAGTGATGAGGATACACTTTTAACGTATTGCCAAAGTCCGTTTGTGACGAAACTACACTCAGTGTTTTCCACCGAGAGCCAGAGATTGCTCATTTTACCCCAGTATCAATTTGGAGATCTGGGAAGTTTGCTGGCGAGAGACAATTCCCAAAGGGTAGCAGATGAGCAGGTAGCCGTGTGGATAGCTTGTAAACTATACGCTGCTATCAAGTTTATTCACAGAGAAAGGGTATATCACTTGGATATAACTCCAGTAAACATCCTTATTGACAACAAAGGATTCCCAATCCTTACTAACTTTGGAAGAGCCAAGATGTATGAAGATACAAGCGGAAAAAAATCAGCCCCTCCAGACCCATGTTACACAAGTCCCGAAATTCTACGGAACGAACGACCCGATGGTATGGCAGATCTGTGGTCAGTTGCTTGTTGTCTTTACCAAATCCTACTAAGATGTGCTCCTTATCCAGGCCGAACAACTGACGAATCTTTGGACAGCATTTCAAGGGGACTTCCACGAAACCTCGGTAACCTTTCTTTAAAAGCTTTGGATTTCTTGGCTTTTGAGCTTCAGCCATCTCGACGACAGCGGCTTGGCTACGAGGAGGGGGTGATGTCAGTTGTGAAACACAGGCTTTTTAATGGCATCGATTGGGACTTGACGTTCCTTGGGGCCCGCACTGAGGAATCTCCACTTCTAGAAATCCTGGAGCATGACGACCAACAGGAAAACGATGATAATACATCCTGCAGTGGCACACACAAGGAGATCCACGGTCTTCGAGAACACACTCGATTATCTCCCGAGATTGATTATTGGTCTGTTCTTGATGATTACTATGATGGCGGCGGCATTGGCGAGAAAATCTATTAACAATAATACAGCTTTATAATGATAAAATGAGTCAACTTCAGAGCTTTCCTGTAGATTTGTCTTTAATTGCATTATTAATTTCATAAAACGTTTTGTTCTGTGTAACAACAAAATAAATGGTAACAGTACGTAATTTCTGTTTTTGTACTTGTTTTTAATAGCTCTCTAATGCGGGGGGGATACACGGGCGATTATATTTGCCCGATCGCGGCGATTGTACCAATCGCTGAACAAATCGCCGCGTGTGTTCAGGTCGGCGACAGCTGTTATGATCGCCGAAGCCGGTCGGCCGACTAGTCGCTCGGATCAAACATGTTTGATATTTTTAGCCGATTTTTTTATCGCCAGCGATTGATAGCCCGGAGAGATCGCCCGTGTGTTCATGCATGCGAATACAGTCGCTCGAATCAATGCTGTTAAACCAATCCAAGTTCGAGTTTTTCTCACCTGACACACAAAATGGCAACTTTCACGAATGAAGTCTGGGTGAAGTTATTTTCCAAATACTTCTGTTCTCCCATCGGAGTCTACGTCTTACCCTTTTTTATGAATAATATATTTCCGTTTTAATCTTGCCATATTGGACAAATTCCGTGACTGATGTTGCTTTTTTTAAGGTAAAAAATACACTTTTTTATGTTATCGTCGACAAAATAAACTAATATTTAACGCAGTGCTAGGATCGACCTACAGGGCTTTATATATTCATTTTGTCTTCTTATTCAGTTATTAATTATTGTCTTGTATAATATAGAAATTAGAAAACCACAAAAACTGCCTGACTCTATATTTATTATAATATAATCAATAAACGTATTTGATGTAAATATTTGCATACATCTTTTTTTTCAGAGTTGAATATATGGATAAATGAGAGCTAGCGAGTGCGGAGTGTGATGGGCCCTAATCGAATACAGTAACGGCTGTGGGACTTATTCAATATGGGCAAGATAGGGGGTCTGGTGTGTGCGACAGCCGGCGAGACGGCGACTGGTCCGTCCACCATAAGCGACTCAGAGAGTGAATGGGAAACTGATGTGGCAGAGAGTGACAAAGGAACTCGCGATAGTCTATATCCTGCAAATCCACCAAAACGGAGACATAAGAAAGTCAAAAAGAAAAAAAAGTGTAAAACTATGCGACGAATATGCTGGCGGATCCCCAAGTTAATCTTTCTGACGGGTATTGGATTACTTGTTGTATTCTCTATGAAAAGTTTAAGTGAGGTAAGTTGTAGTTCTTTGTACAGTACTGTTACAGTACTATCATTTGCTATGTTAAACAAACGTAGATATACAGTCCCTGTTCCCGAGGGGCGAAAAACCTTTATAGTGAGATTGTTTTGTAAAGATTTCAACCTCCTGAAGGATTATTATAAATCAACACAAACTGTCACGCTAAGGTTTACTGAAATACATTTTGACAATGATGTTGGTCGACTATTGAAAATGCTCCCCAGTTTCCACTGCTGTTCCTATTATTGGCATAGCTACGCTACTTGAGTCTTCCTAACCTTTAGAAATAAACGAACGCTACCATGATTCTGCACTATATCTCTCACTGTATAAAAGTTGTATGGCCTTACCTTGATTTAACCCATTCCGACTTCCTCTTTGAACACTTGTGGGTTAGATCGACCGTAAAGCTACCACTTGACGTCCATTTTCACGTCAAAATCAATCATTTCCTAGAAATATAACCTACTCATTTTTGATCGATTTCAACGGTCTTCTCGATTTGAGAACGAGATTTGGCGGGACATGCCTGGGTCTCTCCCAGTTGGGAACCGTCCCTCGGTGAGTGTATTTTGGCGAGGTAAGAGGCCATACAGATTCAATATAATTTTTTTATTCAGATGCAGACCTTATTTCTAAAGGATTTGTATGGCTGGACGTCGTATCTCTATTGACTGTCTACAAGTCTATACGATACGTGTTCGCATCTAATTATTGGCCCTGTGTGGACCAGTCTCTACATAGGTGTCGTCCCTAAGCTAGCTAGCGGGTTAGATAGCCAGTCTCACGGGTATAGGAGCCTGGTAAGGGAGACAATCTTTGATCAGTGCAAATACTGAATCGGTAACTCTCATGTTTCGGAAGACAGTAGATGGTGAAATCACTCTCTTGTATTATGCAGACTTTTTTGTTGTTATTGCACAACTGTTTTTGTCGAAACATTGGGCTGTGAAGAGAATCGTGACATATTTTAAAAGAAATAATTCCAACTTGTACAGAGAAAATAATAAAGTATTAGCGATGCAATCCGAAGTCTTATAGTAGGGGATAAACAACAAACAATATTGCTTTTCTTTCAGTAATGAAAAAATGTTCGCTGGCAATGACGTCACCCTACACACCCTACACATACCGCGTGAATGTCAAATTAAACGGGCGTTCAATACATCAGAGCCAAAGTCTCGCCAAGAGAGCGATTTGATCTCTGTTGTAGAAAAACAAATACTACGATGGAATGAATTCTGTGTTCACGTTGTGGACTGCTTGTCGTTTTATTCTGTCAAAATTCTCATTTGGAAAACTTTTACATGACATTAATATATATATAAGCGAACAGTTCCACAGTAACAAACCGGTACATGCCATGAAATACTTACTGACTTATTTATTTATCTTATTGGCATGTCAATTCAATGCAATGATTTATGCGAACGCTTTTATTACTCGATACAGAATAAATCATATAAACTAAATTAGCCAATTGTGATCAATAATATATACCAAATGCAATACTAGCAATAAATGCAATTCTAGCAATAAATGCAATACTAGCAATAAATGCAATTCTAGCAATAAATGCAATTCTAGCAATAAATGTAGTACTATAACGTTTTTCTTATTTTTTCAAAATAAACAATAACTAATTAACCGGCAACAACAAGGATTTGTATAAAACTGTAAAATAAATATATATATATAACCTCATCATGCCTTTAAATGATTCCCGGAACTTGTGGATGTGACTGGTATTTGCGCCAGTCCTCGTGGGAACCGAATGTGCGTATTATTGACCAATAAGTCTGGAAAACACAATACCACTCCCTCTAACTATTGTTGGGAGGAATTTAATTCCAATTAAGTATATATTATCAGGGGATTGTATTGAAAGGCCACATTGGATTAGTACCGTGCTTGACAATAATATAATATTATCATTCTAATATAAGAAATTTTTTCAAATGACTCGTTTATACTCTGTGTATATCAGAATATCGCATTAACAGATCCCAGCGCACAATAAATATCTGATTTATATTTCAGTCGACTTTAATAAACACCATATCTTCATTCGTATATATTGACAATTCGTCTTAACACAAAGCGAAGCCTTGTCTTCGTTTAAATTGTTAAATAAAGAAGGAACAAAAAAGCTTTATATGAAGACTGTGACATATACGCTACCGGTTATAGGCTGGACACGTACACTGTTTATTGTATATACATAGACACGTGGCGTGTTCGATTTCTGACCTATATTCGATTAACAATACAGGTAACAATAACATTGTGCAGCAAAGACGACAATGACGGCAAAATCAGCTTTCAATCGACAATAAACACCTATAGTGGCCAACTAGCACATTGTCGGCTCTATTGTTCACGACTTAAACACACGAAGTTTTTCCATCACTTAATTGCATTGGTGTACATGCAGGCCTGATTCCTGATACACGAGATCCTTGGCCTGTCCACATGGGAGTCCTCTGATAAACTACATACGCTAGTTTATGCTGACGCAGACTACGGTCAGACATCTACGTGGCAGACACAGTCTGGTGAAAACAATCCAGTGAATGATACAACAATTTGTTCTCACCACCTTCCTGTCCCGGCCCAATACACAAACGGACGAACTGGATACCGGCTGAACTAACCGGAATTCGCACGCACGAGATTCGGGAGCAATTCAGTAAGCATTTAAAGAATGACTTTAAATGCTATATTCTCGCTTTGAATCTATCTACGAATCATTTGCTTACACAATAACACGAGTTTACGTACATGTTTTCTAAAATAGAACATAGGCCAGAAATTAGAAGCGACTCAATGTTATGCTATTCACAAATTGACGCAATGCTAGGTTATTCACAAATTGACTTAATGGTATGCAAATTGACCTTGTGGTATGTAATTCACAAATTTACTAAATGGTATGTTATTCACAAATTGACTAAATGGTATGTAATTCACAAATTGACTTAATCGTGTGTTATTCAAAAATTTACTTTAATGTTATGTTATTCACAAACTGACTTAATGCTAGGTTATTCACAAATGGACTTAATGCTAGGTTATTCACAAATGGACTTAATGCTAGGTTATTCACAAACTGACTTAATGCTAGGTTATTCACAAATGGACTTAATGCTAGGTTATTCACAAATTGACTTAAAGGGTATGTTATTCACAAATTGACTTAAAGAGTATGTTATTCACAAATTGACTTAAAGGGTATGTTATTCGCAAATTGATTTAATGTTATGTTATTCACAAATTGAATTAATGGCGTGTTTTTCACAATGGACTTAATGGTATGCTATTCACAAAATGACTTAATTGTGTGTTATTCACAAATTGATTTAATGTTATGTAATTCACAAATTGGCTTAATGCTAGGTTATTCACAAATGGACTTAATGCTAGGCTATTCACAAATTTACCGTATGATATGTTATTCATAAATTGACTTAAAGAGTATGTTATTCACAAATTGACTTAAAAGGTATGTTATGCTATTCACAAAATGACTTAATCGTGTGTTATTCACAAATTGACTTAATGTTATGCTATTCACAAAATGACTTAATCGTGTGTTATTCACAAATTGACTTAATGTTATGTTATTCACAAATTGACTTAATGGTGATTTATTAAAAAATTGACTTGAATAGTATGCAAATTGACGTTATGGTATATTATTCGCGTCAACGAGAATCACAAATTGATATGAGATTTTCTTAATAAAATAAATCAAATAGATCATTTAATTCTTATCAATTTACTTTAACAGAATTAACGAGAATTTGATTTAGATGAAATAAACACCGACTCCATGTTGGTGCCTTATCTGTTTACTGCACAGGGCCACAGGCCCTTCAAAGGTTTTACATTGCGACAAATTCAAATTCAAATATCCTTCTTCTGTATAAAACACAACTTCTAACCTACACACTGAAACTTTATAAAATATTCAATCAAAATTAGTAGACCCTTGTGAAAAATCGAGCAAATGACTGCTTTGCAACAAATATTCTTTAAGACAGGTCCACTCGCTCCTCTGTTTTGTCCTTGTTGCTGGAGTAGCACGACTACGGCCTGACACTGTCAAACTCAACCACTACGTATCCGAAAAAATGACATTAAACACACATACAAACGTACGTTAAGCACTTTGACGTGATACATAGAAATGGAAGCAAGTCACCGGAAGTCGCGCAGGTAGCCAGCAGTCATACCCACGCAGATCAGTCTCCCGGGAGCATTAGATAGCGTGTTGATTTTGGAGCACACGTCCATTCACTGTCCGTTATAACGGTTCAATGACCTGTGTCATGGCGGAATGCCTGCTAGTCAAATAACCGGCTCTGTGGATTGATTCACACGCTCCGGAAAAAAATATGGTTGGGATGTGCTTCCTGTTGCCCTGGTGCCCTCAGAGCTAAGGGGGAACTGGATGTGAACATGTTGTCAAGTCTTGTCCTCGTTTGTTATCAGAAAAGTCGATGGATGTTTCCCTTCACCCAATGGGCTGACACCCTGTCATATGAATGTGATAAGTTCAAATGAGGAGTATACCCCCAGTCAGACACACAATTCAAACAGGCTTTATATATTTTTTAAAAATCGCTTATTCTTCAGTGCTATCATTTAAACTGTGTCATTCTATGTATTTATTGATCTTATTTAGGGAGTAGTTGTTGAACTGAAAAGAATTTCTGTCGTATGTTAAACTCGAAAGATAATGTCCTTGAAGACTTAACCAACCTATAATATGAACGATATTTGAACAGTCTAAAAAATAGTTGTTATCATACCTTTAAATCGAAGCCCATTCTATTATTAGCAAAACGCCGTAGTTTAATTGTTACTCAAACAGTATGTAAATGTTAATTGTTACCAAAGGCATGGTCGTCACATTGTAAATCGATTATGCTTATTTTGCTATCTACTGCTGTATTCTGACTGGTAAGTCTAACTGACTTTATCAGATTTGTGCTAGTATATTGGCATGGGCATATAGTTGTGTTGTTATTTGTTGTGTATGCTAAAGGGAAGTATCGGTTGTTGTTGTTACGCCATTATTGCATTTCAATAGTGGTTAAAAGTCACTCAAACAAGTTATTTATCTGCCGTTAGGATCACTGTCATATTAGTGCTTTTATAATGTTAACCAGACACAAATTTCTGAAGGGTTAAATTCTCATAGAAATAGTTTCGACACATGCATGCAATAACGGATAAGCAGATTCTCTCTCAAATATAATCATATAAGATTGCATATTTACTTCCCTGCAAATGTCTCTCAAAAGACACCCCCACCAAAACCATGGACTGTTCCATAGTAGGCCTTTATACCAACGGGCGGAGTTCAGCTCAAAGAATCATTCCTAAGTAGGAATGGCACACGCCAATAATTTTAAACAACAACATCAGCGCAAAGAAAGACGAGCATTCCAACATGTTCACCACAGTCGACGCCGCGGGACAGATCCACAGCCCAAACTGGCCTGCAAGTCACGTCACGTGATCTGCCATACTTCACGCAATTCACCCCACTTCCCCCTACATTTGTTGTAGTTCTAGCATAAACGGAAAGTTAACTAGATTTCCATTATCTCTTCCAACCATACAGCTGCATAAAACGGCAACACAAAACACAGCTCTAAAAAAGCGGTATTCAATGCGCAACGACATAGTTTGTACGAGGTACCCGGAAGTAATGTAAAAGGGGACGAGACACACGTGTATGCCCTATATACTGATTCCTCCTACTACAACGTGTATGGAACTCACTGCAAATACCTTGACATACTAGCTAGTTAGATTTCCGATTGTTATGTCTTGATAGTCTAACGAGAGAACAAATTCATACTATAAGAAAACACTGTTACTTAGACCTTCTACTGTATAAGTTCAAGGTTATTTGCGCAAATTTAGTTTAAAAACAACAACAAAAACACAAACGGGTACGTCCGTCATGCAAGATATGAAGTTAATGTTACATTTAGGTTTATGGTTTAGGGTTAGGATTGCGGTTAGTCTTAGCCCGCGGTCGTGGCTAAGTGGTTAGCCGGTCCGCATATATACTAATCCTTCTTTGATGTACCATTCACGGGATCGGGACCGTCTTTAATCTACAGTATAATTGAAGACCAGGAGCATATCAACGTAATGTTTCTAACGGCAGAGCAAATACTAGGATTATGTAGCGCAAAGTTCGATCGATATCAACAAGTTTTGTGACATGTTTTTAATAATATCGATGAATAAATGTGTTGTTCAACTGGCAGAATACTTTGAGAACATCCAAATAAAAAAATAACTCGCCATCAAGTACATGACTTAACGGTCTGTGATGCTTTATCACAGTGTATACTCCAGAGTCCAGTCATTGACTATTCTGTTTGTGGACCGCCATGCTTTTCTATCACCCTGCAGTTCCGTATATAAAGTGGATAGATAGCCTTTTAAATAATCAATTAAATGGAAAATACTGGTTACTATGGGGTTGTGTTTGTAGCTGCGTATATATAAAGTCCTTTGTCATTAGGTTGCTTCCATACATGGATGTTTTCTTTGGTATAGAATTACAACAACAAAAACATTGCTTTTGTCATAAAGTCTCTAATTGACAATCATGAGAGTGTGTGTGCTTTACTATTAATATTTAAAAGTCTTTTGAAGCTTTGTACATAATAAACACAACACATACAAGTAGAGTGTGTTTATAAAGTGGTGGATTAGTAACGGCTGGTGCCTCTATTTAATTCTGTTCAATTGCTATTA
This sequence comes from Mopalia vespertina, assembly GCA_030265115.1. Lineage (NCBI taxonomy): Eukaryota > Metazoa > Mollusca > Polyplacophora > Chitonida > Mopaliidae > Mopalia > Mopalia vespertina. The sequence goes on along the minus strand of JAQQZZ010141174.1, from coordinate 1,323 downwards.
AGTTTTATACCAGTGAAGATAGTCAAAACATGTTATACTAGTATTAGCCGTGCTCATTAATCAAAATATTAAATTTTGTGAATATTTAAAGAGGCACGGTCGGCAAAAATTGAGTTTGACAACCAAATTCCGATTGCTAATAATTACGTGGCATTGAAGTTCGCTCGATTATAAAGACTTTGATAAAAAATGATCGAATGATTGTTGTTTTATGCTGCAATGAATGGTATTTCACTTATATGACGACGAAGTATTGCAACAATAATTGACACAAGCACAACCATAGTTTTTTTTATAATGTTGGAAAATCAACCTTTCTCCAGTGCTAAGTAAAGACAGCATTGCTACACTCCTGACAAACTGCCCCTAGCCAGAGGGAGAAAATGGATTGAAGGCGCATGTCTGTGAAACTTGTCACTAAAACGCAGACTCACAATGATTTCATTCTAAGCCCACAAACCTTGTGATTCAGTTTACTAGAAACAGTTGAACGTTTACTTCTTGAGCTTGTTTGTTTGTTTGATTGGGGTTTAACGTCGTACTCAAGGGTATTTCACTTATATGGCAACGGATTGTCTATTTCACACTGTTCCTTGCTTCAACACTATAGACACCCGAGATGAAACCTTGTAAAACCATCGCAGCGATTGCCGGACCCACACACCGGAGGAACTCTTCTGTAATATTGTAATATGATTGTGTAAAAGGCAAACATGTGCCTAATTAAGGAGTGGCCGTTTGACTTTTAACGTTTTTAATCCGCCTCTCATTGAGGATGATAAACTTTATTTATTTGAGTAACAATATCCACAGATAGACTGTCGTCACGATCTGGAAGAAACAAACAACAGAATTTTTCTTTAAAGTTGTTACAATCGTATTACAAATTTTAGAATATATCCCTAGTAAAACACGAGATCTAAAACAATCATTCTTTTAAATAATGGAGGTAACTTAAAATATATACAAATACCTTCATGTCCAATTTCACTGTATGCCACTGAATATAAGTAACATAAATATTTTCATCATTTGTTCTGGATTCTTTCTATTTCTGGAGGACTGGTGTTTACAATGTGGCAACCTCACAGGCGATCACTATTCCAAATCATTTCGTTCATGGGGTACAAACAAGGCTATAAAGCTTCACTTTAAGAGAAAACCCTACACAAGCGTTTCATAATACCACAGACGCTTGTATCTAGCTAGTAAACATTCTTTCAAGGGAGCCTACCCGTGGTCGGCGTCGTCACTGATTAACTTATTATAGGGAAAGACGGGAAACGAGCTTTAGCAGTAATGCCCACAATCGAACTATAACAA
>JAQQZZ010141163.1:0-13141 GCA_030265115.1 Mopalia vespertina | reverse complement strand
AAAATTTGTCAAAATCAGTAGCAAAATGCAAATTTAGACGAAGACTGCAAACAATTTGGGAAACCTTTAAATAGGTCATCCTAAATTAAGTTTGCATAACCTCCCCAACAGCACAGGCCTGTATCTATCAGAGTATAAAGCAGTTTTCAAGTTTACTCATATGGTGTTCTATTCAAGAATGTTTTATATTTATATAACAAACCTGGACATGATCTTTATGGAGTGATACACGACTATCAACAGCTTTCTTTGCTTCTTTCTCATCAACTGCCTTCACCTTAAATAGTAAAAGTCAGTTCTGCCAGTTGACACCCAATAAATCACAAAATTAAACACAGATAAAAAAAATCATTGGCCACTAGTTGTAGAACCATTATTCACATTTTAACTTCAGATATTTGTAGAGTATAAAGACAACTTAAAACAATCATTAACAGCATGTAGTCACAATATGGTTTAGATTATTTAAACCAAGTTCATTAGACTACTGTGGATTGTTTTTTTCGGTGTATTTAAACCAAGTTCAAAAGATTACTGAAGACTGCTTAAATAAACTTTTCAATTTGAAAAATAACTATTTCTATTCAAGCAAAATTAATGAGGCTTGATCTTTGTTCAATTGGGTGTTCAGGATTCGGACAAACATTAGAAACAATTTGTAAATACTATCACATAGCCTCTAAAATAGCTAACACTGCATACAAGTAGTTTGTTTATTTGTTTGATTGAGTCTTTAAACCGTACTTAATGTTCTTGCACTCATATGATGGTCCGCCAGCCCAATGGGTGTAGGAAACCACCCTCGACGCTATACTTGCAACAAACAAAGACAGGACAAATATATGTAAAGGACATAATACAACGACATCACAAAGAGATCGGCTTCATGTTGCCTCTCTGAGAGCACCAGGGCAACATGAAGCTGGCATTTGTCTTATTTACTTACATGTCCATGAACAAAAGTTGGTTCTACGTATACATGGAGTTCTTCAACTTTATCTTCCTTCTTCTGAGGGCCGCTGTGGTTATGGGTGATTTCTGGTTTGTGCTGAGGATGCTGTTTGTGACCTTTGTGATGAGCCTGGTCTTTCTGATGTGGGTGATCTTTGTTATGAGGGTGCTTCTTGTGCTGAGCATGTTCTTTATGGTGGGGGTGATCTTTGTGATGTGGATGTTTAGATTTGTGCTCAGCTGCCGGTGGACTTTGAACAGTCAGCTGATTTGTTATTACTGGCTTCTTAATGTCTACATGACCTTCTTTCTTGTGTTTTTTATGTTCAGCATGTTTGGGATGTTTATGTGGATTTGTCTGATGATTACGGGAATACTGCTCGATGGATTTCTTCAAACCTTTTGTGTCATGGTTTCGGAATTTGCGGAATAATCTGCGCCTAGTAACATAAAAATAAGAACCATATATTAAATTATACTCATATAATTAATTTTCTGTTAAAAAAACCCATACCGATACATGTTAATAGAAACTCTATGACCAATACCTCAAGGTGAATTACACCGACCATGGACATACCTGTATTGGGATGCAAATATATGACTTAATAATGTAGTCAATATTCAGCATATTGATCAATCATTCGCTCTGTATGATCAAGAAATACTTTCAAAACTTCAGACAAGACGAACACACTCATGTTATAAGGACTTTTTGTCAGCGAAAGTGGTATACATTTTGTAAGAACAGTGGGTATTAGGTCAATAATATTGGGTTTGACTTGATTGATTGATTGATGTTTTACACCGTGCTTAATGGTATTTCACTTATATGACGATGGTGTATTCCAACAATAATCGACACTAGCACAACCAGGATGTGAAGGGTTTCCAAAATGTTGGAAAGTTAATTTTCCTCCAATGCTAAGTAAAGACAGCATTGCTACTCTTCAAACAAACTACCCTTAGCCAGAGGGCGGGTTTGACTTAATATACTATGACTAACAAAATATGGAGATGAAAAGCAGCAAATACATTAGGATGCCCAGGCAGAGATCATGAACAATAATCATGAGACGGGCAATATCGATTTGGACAACTTGAACTTCTAAAAGAGCTCAGCAAATTCCTTATAGAGAACTCATTAATCATGTAAGTTAGTGAGTAAACTTTTAGCATATAAATTTCAAAGCCATCCAAATAAAAAAAATAAAAATTTGTGAGGATGGATGTTTTACTCAAGAGTCCTTCCAGAAGATAACACTGTTGTTAATAAAGAATACAAAATGAGTTAAACATTCAAAGAGAATTTGTTATAAAATTTAACTGCCCCCCCACCAACCTTCAGAGAGAAAAGAGAATGTGAATGCTTATAGGTGTGAAGTGCATGTAGCACATAACTCATGTCCAGGGGTAAACAACTTAATGGGTCTACATCTTGAAATATTCATGAAGACGCTCATTACAAAAGCAGTTTCCCAAAGTGTGACTTTATTTCGGCAAACTTTTTCCTTTCTCTGTTAGTTTCAAGTGTGATGAATTGGTTTAAGGCCAACTAAGTACTGACAGTTTCTCCTCATGAATACAGAGTTGTTGGTTAACCAGTGTGGTATGCCCAGACACTAACAGCACATTACAAAACAACTTAAAAAAACAACAAAAAATTGCAGGAACATCAAACTCGTTTACTTTTGGATTTAAAACTTTTTTGGTTTGAATATCAATTATTCTAGCAACAAAATAAGTTTTTTTCTCAAAAGATTCCAAAAAATTATGAATATAAACCGTTAAAATGCAAACATTGTAGACACTTTCTGTCAACAACAGTTAAACATCAAACTTGCTTTCTAACAGACACAAAAATCAATTATGACAAACTTGCTTATTTGTCCATTTAAAACTCCATGTCTGAAAATTAATTATTTATGCAACAAAAGAGGTTTTCTTTTTGTATGAATGTTTTTGCTCCTATTTCTTCCAATGTTCAGTGTTACCTGAAGTTTGAGAATTTTTTTTTTTAATTGAACTGATTTTTATTATGGATTTGTTTATTTGTTTGACTTAGGTTTAGTGCTGTACTTTAAGTCAGATTGATCTATGTTCATACGCTTACGTAGGCCTACTTCAGCACAATGGTGAAGAAAACAACCATTGACGCCTCTCAGCAAAACAAGATAAAAACAAGACGCCATACAAAATACATCACAAGACAGATCGGCTTCCTGTGGCTCCTTAGCTCTAAAAGCAAACATAGTTTTTATAGCAGGTTTTTTTTGGTTATGTTTTGTAAGTCAATCAAAATAATTTTTCTTTCTGCTAATTATTTGAAAAGATTTCGTAAATTTGGCTTGGTTTTAATGGTATTTAAAGTATAGTAGAAGATACTGTAAAATGTAAATGAAGTTTCAGAATGAGTACTGATATTCACAGGTGAACCTTAAAATACACCTAGGTTACTCTATACAGGTTAAGCTCAAATTGAATGTTACAAGCCCTCTGCCTAACCCAGCCAATCCCACTCCTTCCTTGTATAACAATGGCTAAAGAGGCCTGAAGCTAAGCCGGTTTCAACCAGCCTGATTAGGGTACCTCAGCATTATTATTAAAACTTCAATGTTGATAAATTTCCTAAAAATCAAATGTTATTAAGTGTTTTACAGTCACAACATGTACATGGTGTCTAAATAAGTAACCCCAAAACTCAGAACTATCAGAGGAGTTTCTAGGGTCAATTTGGTTCAGGAAAACTTAGGGGCGTGCAAAATAATAGAAGCCTAAATTGATGTCCATGTATTCCAATTTGTAATACTATTTGCATAATAGCTGTGTTAAAAACAAGGCAAAAGGGGGTAGAGAATTTGGGATAGGAGCCTGGAAAAATATTCTAGAAACTCCCCTGACTATACCTTTAATTAAATTTATACCTTATTATTTATGAATAATTTTTTTTTGTGTCTTATATTTTATAAATAATGTTTTATATTTATTTTTCTATTTATCATCTGAGCTTGTGAAAGAATATCACAATTAAGGTGTTCAGAAAAACATTCAGAAAAAGCAGCTGCAATCCATCCATATAATTATATTTTCTTAACTATTTTTACCGCAATATTAAGAGATTTATGGTAGATCGCTGATCCGGATATTTCTAAAATAACATTGATGTCATAAGAACACACACATTTTATTTTTTACCCTGCTGACCCTACACTATCTAAACAAAACTTGTATTTTATTTTAATATTATAACCTAGAGCTGTGAAATACGAAACTGCATGCCCAGTCATAAAACAGTATTGTAACCATTAGAACATGTTTTATGATATTAACCAGTTTTATAACCTACTATGTAAGTAACAGGACACATGAGAGAATGTAAACCGTTTCTACATTCATAATGTTTGTGGGTGGACCATGGGCTTATATCGACACACAGTACAACAGGCTACAAACCATACAAAAAAAAATTATATTTAAAGCATTGGGTAGCTCTAGCAATTTGCGAACAGCATCAATAAGAAAACATTTTTCTCAATACAATACAAAGTTCTAGCCAATTAAAGCGTGCATAGCAGTCACCGGACTACTTTCGAGTGATGGTTGGCTTCAAATAGCCCTTTAGCTCTAAGAGCACCAGGGCAACAGATAGCCCCTTATATCTACCAGTCACTCATTATATTTTATAAATGTAAAATGCCAAATCTACAATTGTGTATTTCTCTTATAGTATGACTACCACTGAGGAGTTTAACACATTAAAGTATATAACAACTCCAAAGAAAGATAATGAATTCATTTCGATTTCAATTTATTGATCAAATCTCATCACAAGTAATTTTAACTAGAAACATAGGTACAAATAGGCGAGAGAAATACTTTTGGCAGTTAAACTTTAACTTATGTCATACAGACCTTATATAAGCAGTATGGACACAAGGATAGATAGAAGTCAAAATCTTAACAACTGAAAGCTCAATTTATTTTTTGAAGGGAGTTTTTTCTCGCCCAGGTAAAGTTTTTGAATAATTTAGGCAAAACAGGTATTTTTTAATTTTTGTGTTGGAAGCATTACAAATATAAATGGTATTTCATCTCAGTTTATTTTGATCTTCTGTTCTTTCAAACATTGTGGTTAATAAATATGACAAATTATAAACATAGAAATAATTTAAAAAAAAGAATATTGTAAACAATGGCCATTTCAAATCGGATATGTTCGGACAGAATTATTATGTAAGCTGTGTCACTGCAGGACTGTCCAGTTTTTAAACTGCTACAACAACAACGTTTTTCACATATATATTGTTAAAATCAATAATGAGCTACATGAATTATTGCAAAAATGACTCACTGACATTGTGTCATAGAACAATGATTGAAGTTTGAACATTAAGCATTGCCTTATCAGATCATTTTGCAACCATCAAACTACCATCTAGTTTTTCAACACTGCTGTCTATACGCATTGTCATGGAGGTAAGACGGTGACGGTTTTAATCAAATGGTATCCGACACTGACAAACTTCCCTCAGCCATTTCCGTACCCTAAATAATCTCTGGCGATGCTTGGGTCATTTTGAATTCAATCACGAGAGGTAACTCGCATGGATTTACTTTCATCATATGACTGCATCAGTTATCCACGTGTTTATTGTTTACGTCTAAAGGCTATTCTTGTGTTGATATGGTGATGTAATTGGAACATAATTATTAAAAAACTTACAGCCGTAATTTGAAATATTTGCAACAAGCTCTACATAAAAAAGGAACAGAGTTTTGTTCAAGTGTGATTTTGCACGAAAAACGGACTTGTTTGATGTTTTTCTTTTTTTACAAATCTGTGGAGTACTTTGGTTGATTTCCACGCATGCATTCACCTCCAAGGTATCTGTACCGGTACAGAAAGTGTCGAAGGTTGTTCCGACATGAAACTTCTGTATCCTCATTGGTCATGACAATCCCGGAAATGTTTGAAATTTCCTTCACACTCCATTCATTTCACTGATTAAAATTCCAATTCAACATCTTGCATAGCAACGAATTCAGTATTTTCCTTTACCATTCAGCAATGGAATTCAGTTTTCTTGCAATAAATTTACTTTTCCCTCTATAAAACGTAAGCAATTTCAGTTCACATTGAGTTGTTAAACGTTTTTGACAACCGATATTCAGTTGTCCAAAGCGACATGGATCTGTCCCTGGGACATCTGGAAATCATAAATCTTGACTGAACAGATATATATGAGTTCATAAAAGCCATTGATTTTGTTTGCTAGACGTTTTATGTTGAAAAAGGTTAGTTCACATAAAGGACAGATTTGACAGACTTTATTGCGATATAAAGACTAACAAAAGCAGTTTCCATCAACACTCGGTTTCAACTTGTTGAACTGTATATACATAAGTGAGTGCATACGTAAGTGGATGATAAGTTAAAATTGGCAAACCTTCAGATTTCAGACAAATTGTCAAGCCTCTAATAACTCATAAACCCACATACATAATTATTTAATAATATAATACGTCAATCATCAGCCAGTAATTAACATTCCTGTGTAAGGACAATCCTGGAGGAGAGAATACCACCACAGACAATTCACCTAGGTTGGCCCAGGATAATAATCTAAGTTTGTTTGGCTTGGGATTCATGCAGACCTACCCATAGTATTAGCCAAAAATCCAGAAGATGGTGTCTAAATATCACCATTTTTACTGAAACAGGGTGTCTCATTTTACTGTTCCCCTATCTTTCCTATGTTAAATTTGACTGAAACAGGGTGTCTCAAATGACTTCTCCGGTGTCTCAAAGACACTGGGACGCCCCTCTTGCTAACACTATGGATCTGCCTAACCTGAAAGAAATTTATGTGTAAAGATCTGTTTTTTAGGAGTATTTTCCGACCAATCTGTCTATTTTGTTCTTTGAGTATTTTCTCTTGCCTGTCATGTTATTTTCATGTATTCAGAATTTAGTATATTATTATCTAGTTTTCGTGTAGGATTTAACTTATTTTTTTTTTTTTTACATATTTGTGTATTGAGAATATACTATGTGATGTGTACAAAATACACAAGGTAAGCAGGTCTGTCCATGCCATGGTTTATAGGTCATAACCCCTTTGATTAGTGTGCCAGTCCAACTAGGGAAGGAAATCTCTGTCAACTTGAGTTAACTGATAACGAACAATGAGAAGAGAAAATTCATAGTGCGTGATGCCCCATCAAATTATATGCCCTTCAGCTGGTGCTCTGTAAAAACACCTGACAATAATATTAGTTGGTCTCATCTTCAATTGAATAGAATCGCTTAAAAAGTTTTTATAAACAAAAGCCATATTTCAAATCCCTACATCGGCACACAGAGACAGACAACATTAGGGCTACATATATAGTACTTTAGTTTTAGGACATAGTTTATCAATTAAGAATATAAAGGCAAATTAGTTATTCTTGATAATTTGTTCTTAAGAAGGCTGACAGCCAAACTCCCTGCTAACATTCGGTGTACATGTTTAACAGCTTGGATCATGTGACGTCTGAGGAAGCCATACAACCTTAATTCGTGTAAAAACAAACTGTATTAGTCGGCATTCAGGAGAATTGTTAACAGGAGCAAGCTAGACCTCCTGCATTTATAACAATGTGAGTTTGCATGTTTGCCCCTAATCGGCGTTTTAGATACACAGGGTGACTCATGAATCCAGCTAGACAGAGTTTGTTCCCACACATGGAGAGGGATTTTAGGGGTTTACAGCACAACTGAAAGCTTAGTGGCTATACTGGTCATACATATCAATTCTTTCTATACACTCTTGTCGTAAATACTCCAGGAAAAAGTAACAGGGAAATTGTTGCAATCCGTCTCTACCTTAACTTTTGGACACAAATTGACTTATTTCATAAATTATAAAATTGTTTAATTAGGGTTCGACACCAAGCTTAAAGTTAGGAGATTTTCACTCAACAGTCACTGTATGCCAGCATGATGGGTGAAAGAAACCACCCTGGACATCAATGGCAACAAACAACAAGATAGGCGACATCATAAACTGATCAGCTTTCACAGCACCACAGTAACAGAAGGTTTCCTCCAACCAAAAAAAAAGCATGACATTTTGAAAGCTAATTTGCTGCTGTGAGAAGTCTGATTGATTGATTTGTGTTTAAATGCTTTTATTGACAGTTATTACATTATGTTTGATGCCCTTAGCCAAATTTACAAAACAGATATTAGCGTTGTGATTTGCTTGGTTAGAAAAATATGTTTTTTCTATGGCTAAGACACTGCGAGAAGTCCGAAAATACTGGCCTTTAACAGCTTTAAGGTGTGACAAGACGTAAACATAAATCATTGGTCAACAGCCCGTAGCCAGTATTTGACCTTGAATTAATGTCATTCATTTGGTTTAAGAGTGAAGCCTTTGAAAAATCTTAAATAAAGAGCATAAAGTGGAAAAAGTAAGCCTATACCATGTAAAACCCAGTGAGGTCTCCAACCACATCAAAGAGTTGTGAGCTTGAAGCTGTATAACTCACCCTTCTCTGAAGTTATGTCGACTGAAGCACTCGGTTTCCCCAGTAGTCTGGTCTATAAGACAAATCTGGTGTTTACCACACTTCTTCTTGCAATCACTGCCTGCAAATGCGTATCATACAATATCATAAGTGACCTAATCAACACAATATAGCAATATTTTAAAAAATGTAACTTTTTACTTTATATTTGTGGGTAATAAATAATGTAGACCTATGTTGGACATGTGGCAGTTAAATATACAACTCTGTTATCATCCTACTAAAATAAAGTTGTATAGGCAGCTTGCCTATGACCATTACATTGAGAAATCTAATGTTTTCCTTTACACGAGTAAAACAGTATTTGGAAAACTGCAGAAAACTGATCTTATAAGGAGCATATAAATGGATAGACTTACTTTTAGTTTTGGTGTATTTGGTCATCTTCAGCCACTCATCTTTGTATACAGAATGTGGGCTGTCCCCCTACAAACAGAATAAGTCCATATGAATTCACAGAATACACCAAGAAAGTATATATATATCCACCATGTACACATAGGGTTAAACACAAGATTTTACAACTTTTTAAAAAAGGAATAAACCTTCCTAAATACATGGAACAACTGACCAACATAGTTAAAATTAATGCACATTTTCTTGTCAATGAAATCAATTTGCCCAAATTGTTTGTTAAAAAAAACCCCTGGTTTATTCTTCTTTACATCTAACTTTAAGGTATTATATTACACACTTCACATTTAATGATAGGTGATAACTGGACTAACAATGTTTGGAGTACACTGCCATCATAGAACAGAAAAACATAGAACATTACTTTAAACACCAATCAAACAATTAATGCTGACCAATACTCAACTGTTTGTTTGTTTGATTGGGGTTGAAACCAGTAGACAAAATCCTAAAAAAAATTGGGCCCCTTAATAGTATTGTAGCATTGATAAATCACAGAATTTCTAGGGGCCAATCTAACAGACTTATAGGAACTAAATCTAGGCCCTAGAACCCCATTATTTCAACCGCTTACTCTACATGTATTTGTAGGTCATTTAAATAACCTGGGTTTATTGATGGTGTGTGTTGAGGACATCTTCTGTATCCACAACTCCATTACTAAGAAAAAAGTGAAATGTGGTGTATTTATATTTTGTGCATTGTACACTTTTTTATGACTGAAACATAAGCAATGACTCGACTTAAAGTGTACCTAACATAGAGTCTACATGTCATATACAGCTAGCAAGTGATAGTGTCTAACACAGCACCCAGTGTGAACATTTTACATCTCTTATTTCCTTGTAATGTAAATAAAATGAAGTGGTTCAGTGTGTGTAGGGAACAGCATGGGTGAACATGTACCTGGAGGGCTGACACACAAATGTCAGGTACATTAGGTTGAACATTATACACGAGAAGTTATTTTCCTTGTTAAAATCCATGTCAACCTTATGAAGTGCGGTATTTAAATAATATAATATTATATATGGAAAAATAAAATACAATGAACAAGGTTTTTAGATGAATATCATTTTCTCCCTTGTAAAAACCACCCCCTCGATACCCGGAGCCACATCGTGTGACTCACTCCTACATGTATACCTGAGGGTCGACAGACGGACTTGATCCCTTGAATGGTAAATCGCAGTAGGATTAGTAAGCGCACATGCTACCACTAAGCCACGGGTCTGTATTATGAAGCTGGTATAATATTAAATAAGATAGTCTTAATACCTATTTTTTTCTCCCTACTTCTGCATTTTTTATTGGGGTTTAACACCATACTTCATGTTAGTTTTACTCATATGAATGAGTTGAAAGAAAGATTTGCTACCAGATTACGGAACCCACAGGAGTTTATGGCTTTTAACAGCTGCTCAAACTGTTAAAGTAGACCTATTCAAACACATTTATTAGTTGGTTTTAATAAAGACAATTGTCATTTTATTTTTACCATTCATCAGACAAAATTGATTGGTGTTTTACGCCATGCTTTTTCACTTCTATGAAGGTGGTGTATTCCAACAATAATTGACACAAGCACAACATGTGAAATGTTTCCATAATGCTGGAAAGTTAATTTGCCTCCAGTGCTAAGTAAAGACAGTATCGCTACTCTTCAAACAAACTGCCCTTAGCCAGAGGGCTATCAGACAAGAAATCAGCAATATCTGGTATTACTACACAATACCTGGCTATGACAGTTGTTTTTCTACCTGTGCTAATGGAAGATATGATTGCTGTATTTAAGTTAGAAATTAAAAATCAGATAATACCAGTACCTTTTTCCTCAATAATTAACACATGTGTTCTTATTAAAAACACAGAAAAGATCCCACGATGACCCATGTCTGCTTCCTGTATATAACGAGCATGTATAGATTGTCTTATTCATATCTGGAATTTCATTTTATAAAGAAACTTTCTCTTACATTTCAATCTTAAGACGAGTCAATATTAAAATTGATTATAATGCCTAAATAAAATCTCCCATTTATTGTTCATCCTGAATGCCTTAACGTTGGACGGATTTATTCTGTTCTATTTTAAGACCTTCAGGAAAGGATTTTGAAGTCATTATCCAGGATACTTTAAGAGCTGACTTTTTTTTAGTATGAAAATATTTTTGATTCACAATAAACAAAATAATTCCTAGTCGCTCGTTGGTTTCCCTTCCATTTTTTAAAAATACACAAATTAATAAAAATGAGAATAAATAGTCTTGAAAAGAACACGTCCCTGATAAACTAAGCTTATATCACAGCTTACAATCAATTGTCCTTGTGCAGTTGTAACGGCATGGAAGTGAGTGAATATTGTCAAACGTTCATCCTACCCTAATGAACTCCCGCAGTAAACCCCTCCCTGACCTTTGAGATTCTCACCGGATATTATACCAGACAACAGTGAGCAGTTATCGCAAATAATGTTTACTTTGATTTAGACATGCTAGTCAGAGTGTCTGCTTTTGGTGAACACCAGCGTACTCCGGCAGTTTTATTGCCACACCAGTGGCCCAAGCTTTTTGTGAAAATGTTTTTAAAACAGGATACTGTAAGAAAGACAAATGTGTTACAAAATCAGGTGGGAATTGAGAAAAGGACTACGTAGAATTTACAGGTCAACCATTCCTTGTTAATGGAAACAATTCTAAGCAACTCAACTTTAAGTTTTTATGAACTTTTCTATTTTAAATATTGCCACAATTTTCAACAGTGCTAACATCAAATTATACACTATGCAGTAATTGTTTGTATTATAATAGCTGTCATTTCTTGATCAACCAGCATACACTACTTGTTTGATTGGCTTTTAATGCCATATTTAAGGTTATTTCACTCACTCTCACCATCAATGGATTGCTTATCATGAGTGTTTAAAGCCAGATTTAGTTATATTCAGCTACATGTATGCTTTGGTGGGTATTTAATAACAAGTCAGTCTGATATGTGCCCTATTTTCTGATAAAAAAATGAAGACAATATAAATATAAAGCTTGTTGGCCTTGAAAGAACAAAAAGGGGGAACAGCTCATGAAAACATACATGTACATAATATAATGGAATCAAAGCCCCTATAGAACAGACTAATTAAAGTTAGATAATATCAAGTTATTAGTTTTTGCTTGTACGTTAATTACTATGGTGGTAGGTTTTTGTTATGAATGATGAAGCTTTGACAACCAGCAGCCATTATACACTTCAGGGTATGTGTGTTCTACAGATCAGTGTTTATGATGATATACATGTATTGCTACTATATACTCACAATTCTTCACAAAGCTGACAGTATTTTTAAAGTGTATCTGGGGCTGATGTCTGAAGCCATGTCTGATTTGGGTCAAAATACTAAATTTGAGATTTTTGATGCTTGTCTTATGAATTTTTATTTATTTGTTCTTGTTTGATTAGGGATTAACAGCACACTTTAGGTTATCGGACAAATTCAGACTTTTGAGACGATGAGAAAAAGCGGAGATGGGTTGTTGAAGTGTGTGTGTATGGTATTTGATTCTAACAGTCACCCTCTAACCTGCATGCATTGCGATTGACCACTTGGTCATAAACCAAGACCATCTTGTGCAGTAATATTCGGTCAATTACCAAGGAAGCACAAACACAGACAAGCTAGGTAGCCGAGGGCAATCAAAAACATAATAAAAGAACAGCATAAAACAGATCGGCTTCATGTTGCCCCTTAGTTCTGAGAGCATCGGCGGAACAAGAAGTTTCCTACCAAATTGCTCGTCAGAAACAAATGGAGAATTATGGTGAAAAGTGGTAGTAGGAATAGGAAAGTGAGTTTTGTTTGTTAGTTTGATTAGGGTAAAACACCGCACATAAGGATATTTCACTCATTATGAGGACAACGTGTACGTGCCAACCCATTGGGAGTTCTGAGGAAACCACCTTTAACACTACTGGCAAACAATGACAATTACAAGAGATGCATTTTGTAAACAAAAATCAAGGCAGCAGGATGCTTCTTTACCAACCGCCATTTTTGGTTATAAATGCACCATTTAGTGCAGGCCTGTACTGTTGGGAAGAATGGACAGAACAGGGTCTCCCCATGGTTTATATGCAAACTGAATTTAGGAGGACCGATTTATAGGTTTCCCAAATTGTTTGCAATCTTAGTCTAAATTTGCATTTTG
>JAQQZZ010141152.1:0-13142 GCA_030265115.1 Mopalia vespertina | reverse complement strand
GCAAAAAAAGTACATTGGTGCTTATGGTCTTGCACTTTGAAATAATTACATCACTGAGATAAACATAAGGATGAATATCAGGGTTCAGCTTTCTAGAAAACTGCATATCATCCGTTTTACTTGGGCTGAAATGCTCCAACCATGTGTTTGCCCAAATAGAAATCTTATTTTGGTCAGAATTCATTATCCAGATTGGGGATTTCCGACTGATACATAAAGTGAAGTATAGTCAGACAAAAACTTCATGTTAGATCTTATGTCTAACACAATATCATTGATACATGTATCAATTATAAAGAACATGGGTCCTAGAACTGATCCTTGGGGAACGCCAGCTGTGACAAGTTCGTTTGAGGACGATTTCCCATGAACAAGAACAGCTTGGTGTCGTTGACTCAGACGACTAGAGAACCAATCCAATAAGTTATCATGGATTTCAATGGAGTGAAGTTTGTGGAGCAGTCCTCTATGCCATACTTTACCAAAGCCTTTAGAAATATCACAGACGACTGCTCTCACATTCTATGCATTGCACTACATATACAATTATGTATATCTAGCAATTGGTAAAAAGTGATGTCACCAGCCACAAATCCTCATTGGAAATATGTAAGAATGTTTTTATTGTAATGTAATTGAACAAATGGATACATCTTTCGAAAAATTTACAATATATCCCATTCATTACGACCCAACGCATTCCGATCACTACGCCTCCGTTGCGTAAACTTGGTATCGACCCATCACTATAGCCAGAAGTTAATATAGACTTCGGCTATATCCCTTAGATATACAGAGCCACGCAGCCATGTGTTTATAATAATACTACGGTACCCAATGATCAAAACACTACATAACTAGATTGACAAACGTACAATCTTTGATGTGATAAAATGAGTTTCATTCAACAGATTCCAAAGACGAACCTTGTGCATCGGTTATCACACACTCGCGGGTGTTACTCTCATGACGGCCACTGTTTTGCACTTCACCACAGGTAAGGCAATTATCTTTGTCATTGATATTGTTGTACTCCTATTTTTTTCTTTAGAAACGCTCTACATAATTTTAAATTACAAATTCATTATAAATCGTGGGATATAATTATTACACGTATGTGGTCTACGTACTAACAGCTTTTATTTAGTCGGTAGTGCATTGTCGTCTACTGTGGTCAAGATGACAATATATTTGCTGCATCCAAGTCCACTTTGCTCGGACTTCTTTGCCATCTTGAAGTGAGCGCAACACAGTCTAATCAGAGCATGAAGTTTGCATCGTACTTCCGTCGAGACTGACTTACTGACTAACTATACAGTAATTGTAATTTCCATTCTGTATGAAAGGCCAAATAAGCCAAAAGTCGACAACGTATTATGTAAGTTGCTTTTCACAAACTACAGCAGCCAATCAAAACATTGAAATCATTGAAAACATTTGCGTTGATCTAGTTCAACTAAAATGCTACAGTTGACGTGTAAGTCTAGTTGACCCACGCGTAAATTAACTCTTTCTACGTGCATTGAACTGAACCGGAAACGTCTCAAATTAAACTGACCAATCACAGGGATGAGACATATACTTTCTCTAAGGCCCTGACACATCAAAAGCACATTTCTGATGACTTATTGTTAGTCAAAACTGCTCAGTCTAGACTTTGTTTTACCAGTCTGTTTGTCTAAGATGTTTCCAGTCCGTTTTCTTACGTGACAAAACTGTCGGCTTACGTAAGTGCACGGCTTCTTGCTACTACAGTTGAAATATGTCCAAACTCAATCTGTGATTGGCCAGTATAGTTTGGGTCGTGCTCGGTTCAATTCACCTCAGTTACGAGAGGCAGCTCTACTTACACGTCAACCGCAGTGCCAGCCATGTAGTCACATTTATACAAGTTTAGTTAGGCGTCAATTACAATAACTTAAGTGAACTTTGCTTTTACATATAGTTATATTGCATGGAAGATTTGATTTTACGTGAACAAATATAAAGTTAAACCGGTTCCGACTGAATAGCAAGTGTTGATTGGTCGGTTTAATCACATGAACATTCCAGAGCTAGGAGCCTCATTTACGATTTTACATGCATGTTTCCGTCCAATGAATAAAGTTGAAATTGATGGGTTCTGCGGCCAATGCTACAACAACAACAACGGAATGTTAAACCAATATAAAAGAGGTTTTTTGTCTATTATTTTATTATGTATCACAAGAATTATTATCGATAAATGAATGATAAACAAATGACATTGGATCACTGATTCTAATTATATTATAAAAGTTGTCTCTATATGATCACGTTGCAATTGTAAAAACAAATTATATATATTGTGTTTATCTACCTGTTAAATGTGTTTGGTCGCAGATGACAAGGTTGCTGGTATAATTCAGACGTGTGTTGTGACATTGGGAAAGTTTACTATATCGAGCTCATTTTCTCTGATCTACATTTATACACCAGAAGTCTATCCCACTAATATCCGGTAAGTTTAGCTCAATTGGACTTGGTTTCCAACGGAATTTATTCTGTATTTAATCAATTCGGTATCGATTGTATGTTTGATAGAGACATAACTCCGTACTTCAGGTTATTTTACCTACATTATGTCACACCAGCCCGATGCTTTTGGGTGAAGGAAAACACCCTGGATGTAATTGGCAACACACATTGACAATCACGAGGCACAACACAAAGACATCATAAACGGATGGGCTCAGTGTTTAATACGAGCACAAGAGCAATTGAGTCACTCAGCAGAATAGTGGTCTAACTACATAGTTAATCTTTTCTTTAAACAATGACATAAAGGCCACCAGATATTTAAAAATTAGCTTGCAATATATTACGTCCTTTTTTCGTCTATTTGACTGTTTTGATTCTGATTTCTCTTTGTAAAAATCTTTTTTACCTTTAACCTAGACGTTTTCAAATTCAAATCATAAAATATGGAGAACGAGCAGTTCGCGGGAATAGACTCACCTCATCACATCCCGTGATCAGTCAACACGTTCATTCTGAAAGCAGTAGCATATAGTTATCTTGCCGAGATCGATCGAAACCTCAATTGTTAATTGTACAAATACATGTTTGTTTGTAGTTGTCTTGTTTTGATGTGCTTTTTGTGTTATTGTTTTGTTTGGGGGGTTGTTTCTTGGGGTTTTTTGCGTATAAATAAGATAAGCCAATAATGCTATTTCACAGATCTACTGGACTTGGTGTTGCAGGCATAGCTACTCGAGTGGCTGGAATCATCGCTCCATTAGCCTTAACAGTGGTAAATACTTGTCTTTTATACTATTAAGCCAGTAACAATTTTGAACAGAAAAGATACAACAGGTTTGGTGACTTGCTTAAATATGTAGCCCGAAAAACATTTTCCCCTGTGTCATGTCCAGTGCAGTTAAGCTTGAATTTTGATCATGTTAATTTACGGCTGAAGCAAAAGGCTCACGAAGTCAAACGACAATTGGATAAGAAAATACAAAACATTTGCTTTCTAACCAACTGAACGATTTTTTTTCATCTTTAAATAATTTATCTAAGTTGAAGATAAATACCTCGCCCCAAGATTTCTCAGGACGCATACATCTTTCCGTTTGAAGAAACCGTCCGAACTTCTCCGAATGGGTTTGGAGGTTTCCGTGATGACGTGAGTTGGGCCGGTAATTTGTCAATTGCACCATTTAGTCTTGCAGACGTGACAGGTCCACTGTCCCTACACATCACTATTTATAAGCGTTTTTGTCTAATTTCAAAATGCCTCAGTGTGCGGCCTTTCGTTGTACCAATTTCGCATCTAACCCTGATCAAAAGCAGTCCGATGGACTTACATAACACAGATTTCCCGTGAAACGACCGCCTGTTTTAAACAAGAATGTAAAACGCAAACGTTTCACTACCTACAGAAATTCTAGGCTGTGCTCTGAACACGGTCTTCCTGAATGTTTTGAGAAGAGTAATTGGCTTCAGTTCGGAATAAGTCCGACTGAGAACTATAGAAAATGTGTGCATAGTTTGACTAGTTGTAAGGAACAACAACAACATACGCCACCTGTCGCACGACGTGTCAAAACTGATAGAGAAGAACAAAGTCAGTTTTCTAATTGATTTTTTTAAACCTACGTCAGAAAATCACAAATGAATATATATTAAATAAAAATGACAGCTGGTTGAATTATATTTTGTTTAAATGCTGTTGTCAATGTAGGCCTACTACAGTATGTGACCATATACGAGTCCTACAAATGACTGCCGTACAAACTTCTTAACAATTGGTTTGAGTACGTAAATAGTTCATACTGCAAAATTTAACAATTTCTCTGCTCAGAAACGTACAAATATCTAAATAAATAGTTGTTTAGCAATTCCAAATTGCTTTTTTATTTAGGAATATCAAATACCTGATATAAAATAGTAGATTTGACTTAAAGGAGATTAACTGACCACAAAATGCCATTTTTAGTTGATATTATATATTTCACCCCGGGGAATGATTTTTTTTTTCGTAATTTTTTATTTTTTTTAATATATATATAGTTAATTTTCAGTGATATTCAACTTAATTTAAAAACCACATGTTTTTGTTTTTACTTGTAAGTCCGCATTCAGAAGGGCTCAATTTACATTTGTATTGATTATTTTCTTTAAAAATACACAATACTTTCAATTTGTACATTTATATGTTTGGCAGAGTGAATTTGAATTTAATTTTAAAAAAACAACACACAAGCCCAACTCACATCACATTACTCGCCGCAAGATACTAGCCAGTAGAAAATGGCGACATCAACTAAAATGATTTACCTGTTTTTTCAACGGCTCTTAACTCAGCGGGGCCCGCGGCCGTGGCTTAATGGTAGCGTGTGCGCTTCCTAATCCTACTCCAATTTACCGTTCACGGGATCGAGTCCGTCTGTCGACCATCAGGTATATGAGTGCGTCACACCATGTGGCTCCGGCAATCGCGGTGGTGGTTTTTATGAGGTTTTACCCAGCGGAATCTGAAAGCTGATATGCTATTCTTTGTCTTGACATACGGCGTTAACTTCCGGAGCCTATCGCTTTAAATTCCGGCGGTTTATCGTTTGCCTATCCAATCAGACACTTGCATCAGCCGTTTCTATACTGATTAATTAATGATTGGCGTCGGGGGAAAATTACGTCACAAATTGTTAAACGACATTGATTTCTGATAACATGTAAACAAATCCAATCCAAATTACAAATACCGTTTAATAGCACTCGTTATTTATCTAATCAACGACCATCTGAACAAACGTGTTTTGTCCACATCTTCGTACAGTCGAAAGGAATAGCAAACTAGTTTAAAGCATCTCTTTACGATTTTACTCTTGTTTAGGCTCGATCCGTTCCCTGGATACCCCCCTGTGTGTTTGGAGTATTCTGTCTTCTGGTGGCCATCCTTGCTACTTTCTTGCCAGAGACGGGCGACAAAGATCTCCCGCAGACTTTAGAGGATCTTAACAAATTCCAAGAACCAGTGAACCGTAACGGTAAAAAGAGTAACAGATTGTTAGCGTAAAACAAATGTTGTAAAATAGTGATGTATCTATCCGCAAATAAACATAACTGAGACAACATTAGCCATAGTCAACTTTATTAAGAGGGCTAAATATTTGTATTTCGACATATACATGGACTGTGTAAACAGATGCCATAAGTGTTGAACAGGCATTCCACCACAGCAGAATATGTAGCCTCCAATCAAATGACTTCTCAGGTTTGTGTGATAATTTGTTAAGTGCTTTATATCCTAATCAAGAGCATAAAATATATATCCTGATTTTGCATTGCCCCCGTTTGGTGAAAACCTTAAACAAGCTTCAGACACCTCACAGTCCAATCAAGGGATTTCTGGAAACTGGTCATTTTATCTCTCATTGTGCACAAAGTTGCGGGGTTTTTTTTTTCAGATGTTTTCTTTTAGTTTTTGCGGGTTTTTTTTAACATTATATATACATAGGTGTGGTATATGTTAAAGATTAAAATGCAAAGATATGTTTGATATAATGCAATTGAACTTTTTGATTTTAGTACAAGTCAGTCGTGCGAAGGGGTTAACAGCTCATCGCTTTCCAGATTGTGATTACTGCCTTCATCTCTGTTTTGTAGAGATGTGATATATAACAGTTGGTACAGAATTGATAGTCCTAGAAATGTATGTATTTGTTATTATTCACCTCAATATGTTCTGCATACTTAATATGATGATTGCGTTTTGCACGATGTAATAAACACCACGCTTGTTTGTATACTTATTGTTTTGAGTTGTTTATGCAAAGGCTGTGTGAAACCATCATTTTCCTAACAAACTACTTTTAGAATACAGAATTCTGACTGCTAATCTTTCTTTTCAAAGATATTTGGTGACAATTTGGCTGCCAGAAGGGTTCGACATAGTCATTTCGTAGAGGTTTTCATTGTCAGATATCGCGACACGTTAAGACACAGTGTAGCGGCGGCCTTGTTTTCTTTCGATTCTCTGGGGAAGGCCATGAGGGCCTCGATTGCAAAACTACTATTAAATGCTGCTACTCCGATGAAACCCATATGGCCACCTCTAAAATCATTTTTATGTTAAATTGAAATCAAATAATAAAATCGAAAAAACGGCAGATATCCTAACGCTAAGCACCTTGACGATACATCGGATGCCAAAAGATCTGCCCAATTATAGGCCGATAACAGAGTTTCGGAGTCTGTTGGAACATATACTCCACTTATATGGCCAATTGGAAAAGATTGCCCTACCGCTGTCCTGATCAACATCAAAGAAACTAAAACTCAAGCATCCACGCAAACCTCAAAAACTCAACCTTCAAATACATACCATCAACAACCACCTTCTAAAAACATGGAATAGACAAAAGTGAAAAAGCCAGCTGGTCAAGAGATTCGTCCTTCCAAGGCCATAAGGGACGGTGTTCAAACGTTCCAGTTTGAAAAGCCAATCATTTTAATGAACATAGAGACGGCCCGACCCATCTCTCCAAAACCATCATCGAGTTAATTCTTATGAATCGGGGTTGGCTATTCCTGTAAACCACTTCTATGCCTTGGAATATATGGGGGTAGACAACCGGCGTCCTCTTACATCTCGCGGCCGTGGCCAACCCTTCTCCCGGCCCACCACAACTATATAGGGTGGCCCTTTGTAGAGGTTAGTCTGAAACCGAAGGGATTTAGAAGCCGCTCTCCAGTCACCCATAGCAGGTCACAGAGCGTGTCCGGGTCGCACATTTGCTTCTCTCCATAATCTTTTCCATAACACAAGGGAACTGTCGGGGTTTGAAGACTAATATGACTGAGCTAGGTTTGCTAGTGCCGTCGAATAATCCGCCAGCCATCTGTCTTCGAGAATAATTTTTTAAAAACCTGTGACAAAAATAAAACGACTCTTAAAACTTAGCGCTTCATAGCACTTACTCCGATGCTATGCGAGAGCTTCTTGTGCCGCATGTATTTGTATCAAAACTAACCCTATCCACAGCCCTGTAGCTCTTGACTCGAAATTATTTCGTGTTTTCTGAAACTGTTACTTTATGTTGTATTCAAATTCCATCCAACTCTGTACTTTCAGATTGGAAACTTCAGCATTTAATAGAACTCTGAAACGTTTCTTTTGGTTAGAGGGTTATAATTCCCATAACCCTTTTATGAGGCAGTAATTCTCTTAGCATTAATGGCCAAACTTTTGAGAATTTAATGTTATGGGGAAAATAGTGTTCTTTAATTATGGTTTGGTTACCTATTTACATTAAGATAATGAGGCCTACTCTGTAATTGATTTCGCTGTCACAGAGTAAGCTATTAAAATTTTGCAAAGCGGAAGTGACGTACGCGGTGCAAGTTACGCTCAATAACAACACCATTCCATATGCTTCAGTTATGCTATACAAATCATATCCGAGTCAATTTCGTCTCTGAATTTTTATATCAGGCAGAAGTTTGTACCAGATTATTCTAAAGAAGAACTAGAAGCCAGGAAGAAAGATGCAAGTAGATGAACGATAGTTACAGCCGTGTGTAGGCCTAGATGCGAATAGGCCTATACGTATCTTTTATAGACTTGTATTATAGTCAATATGCAGGTCTAGTCTCACAGAAGACAAGTCTTGGCATGGTGTAATGACATGAAAACGTAAATTTAAAATTGTTAATTTAACATGTGATAGCATGAATGGAGAAATTACACTTTCCATATCAGTACTTTGTTCAGGCTCTACTGCTGTGCCACATTTACTGGTGCTGGGCTGGGTATCAGTGTAAGGCTCAGCGTCTTTCTCCCGTTGTTGACTAGCTGAAAACGAGGCAAAACTGCCCTGCCTTCTTTCTGTCCGGCGTCGATGCTTCGCGAAAGCACTACTGTCTATCCGAGCCTTTTGTTCTCGGCCAAATGGAAATACACACGGTATACAGCATTCTTTCTTAACTTATTTTTCTTAGCTTTCAATCGGTCAATTCGGGCTGAAGGTCCCTTTCATAATCGGATGGCACAAAAAGTTTTACGCACACTCTCAAGTTCTTTAACCTGTTAAATGATGCATTTTCTGGCAAATCTTTGTTTCTGATTTTTACCAGCCACTGCCTTAAAATCACAATCTCTCAGGAAACAGTGAAAAGGATCGAATTCCTCTTGCAATAACCAATCATAATTCTCACATCCATGTACGCAGGCAGGCATAATTCCTGTCAGAAATGAGATATTCATACATTTAACACTGCAATAGCGTACGATATTATGTGTGTCACGTGCACCGCTTACGTCACTTCCGGTTTGTACAATTTTAATTACTGGCTTAATATTAATTAGTTTCTAAATCTGAGGGCTGTTATGTTACTAAAATAGTATTAAAAAACTACCAAAACCCACTATAAAATCGCGTGCCTTCTCGTTTAAGTCTATAAAGTGGGTAGACCTTTTTATGTGGCTTACTCCCTACGCTGAGACGAGAAAAGGAGAAAACAAGCTGATTGTCACAGAACATTCACGACTTTGTTGAAATACGCGCTGCCTTCACGTAAATACAATTTAAGGTAATCACAGTTTAATTAGGTTTGCTTGTTGTGGTCGTAATCACTGAGGACTTCGTATTGCCTACAATTCGTGGAAAAATGCTAGGGAAGAAACCTCGAAATAAAAAACACTGGCGATCTCCACAATATATATTTTATTGCTATTCTGTGATATAATTCAAAAACTTTTTATGATTATATCTGTGATACCTAATAATGTTTCTGTGATATAATTTCCAAACATTTTATGACTATTGTATCTGTGATACAATTAACAGTTTAATTATTTCATATTATACTATATCTTACTGCTAATCTGTGAAATAACACATTATTAAATCTGCATATTATATATTATATTGCACTATATCTTCAACATCCACATATATTTATATTGCCCCCCTCCCCCCCTGACTGTTAATGATTTAACATGTATGTTATAAGACATGTATGTGGGCCCAAGACCTGTTGTGCTCTAAACTGCCAAATAAATAACTAAACGGAAAACGTCCCGTTTATATATTTAATAAGTGAATGAAATTGATCCAAGCGAGCATTTCGCCAAAATGGAGTGCTAACTGAGTGCAATACAACTCCTGGTTCAGTTTCCGAAAATGCTGAACATACTTATTGTCAGCACACAGGTTTTTAAAGACATTCTGGTTTGTATTATAGACAAAAATGTGATGTGTGACCCGGCTTCGGCTTCTCAGGGTTAACTCGTGACCCAAAAAGGCACCTCACTGATCTTGTAACAATGAATAAAACTCAAAACAAAAATGGAGGACACCAAATATGTCTATAACATTGAAACATCGCTGACATATTGACTTATAATTGTAAACATGTGTGTATCTTGCGAATCGTTATACAACAGATGTCACTATTGTCCAGGGGTTAACTTTTTATCGTTTATAGAGAGTTTGAATTGGCACGTATGGGTGATACGGTGAGATATGGTCCAGATTTGTTAGCTGTTTATCACCGAACTAGTAGCTAGCCTTCAGATGGGTTCGTTTAGTGTTCGATTTGGGATTTTTATGTCACGATTCATTCGCCAAAACGGTTTTTAGTGAATCAGTATTACAACAACGACAATGATCAGTCATTATATTAGTGCAGACATTATTCTTTTGAAAAGTAATAGCTTATTTCAGTACGAAATTCTTTAACGGAGTTAACCCCTATGAAATCCAAATGACGTTTTTTTCAGCGTCGATTTGAACTTCTATTTTTGGTACCTTCAAATCTACCTGACAGCACCTTCACTAACTGATTTCGGGCTACAGTGGATTTCCTAATAACATTATTTCAGTCTACAGTGAATTTCCTAATAACAGTAATTTCTACCAATGGAACTTTTTGTATCATCGCATCAGCACAGCATCATTTTGTGAAAAACAATAATCGAACAAAAATATATATATATAAATCGTCCAAACAATAATTCAATCTTTTTTCCACGTCTCCTAATTTTACGCAATAATGGCAAAGAAAGCTCAATGTCGTTAATCAAAATGAAGTAAAGCAACATTTAAATAGCCCGATTGATACATTTAAAAATAGGACTCTAAAAACATCACAACCTTCTTTGCGATCGTTTGGCAAAACCATTGTAAACAATCCAATTAAGCGCGAGGCAACAGCAACTTAAAATAAGCCGATTTGTGAAATTAACTCTGTATTGACGTCATCGTTAAAGAGACTACTTCACAACTACATGTCGGCACAAATACTTGCCGATTTTAATAGTTAGCGTTTCAACTGTAGGCCTAATCCATACTGTTGTATCTTAAGCATTCTACTCCAAAAGCTCAGGATTTAACATTAAGCTATAATTTAACAATTAATTCTCTTTAATACTTTAGTTACAAGAAAGTTTTGTACAATGGCAAAATGAGAATTCAAACCTTTTTGGGCGATGATTGTGTTATGTTGCGATGACCCTGTGAGATTCAGATTCTACTCGATTCAATTTGCGTTGTCTTTCTGTCAACCTCAATCTATCTACATGTCTGTGTCTGTAATATGAGCAAATTTTACAAAACTTTCTTGTAAATAAAGTATTAAAGAGCATTAATTGTTAAATTAATTTTATTTGTATTCTCTCCAATTCAACACAAACACATGGATTCAATTTCAATACATGTCTTTGTGCAATACAAATGGCGTACATGGTCAATTCGTGAACAGATCGAACTTCGAGTTAATTTTCGATCCGCTTTCGCAGATCTAGAAATGTCAGGATAAAACCCAGATCTGAAACGAAAAAACTTGTACTTAACCAATATAAAGTATATGTATCTATCAGAAGATCAAGAGAAGCTGGACCACAAGTGGCCTTAATTAAATCAGGTCTACTGATAAGTCTAATAGTCTACAATATATTGAATTATAGGCTATCAGATTTATAATATCCATCATGTCATATAAGCCTATCGAACAGGACTTGCGACACATGATGTGTGTAATGGGAATCTGTAATACAATTCTGTGGCATTGAAATCTTGTAGGGTGTTGACAAGATTTCGTATAACATTTGACTGCATGGATCGTCTTGCTATAAAGTATAATTCATTGCTTGATATGGTCTACTGAAAACTGTTCTCTTAAGTATACATGACTGTATCAGTAATGACGATGAAACGAACCGGGAAACGATTCCTTTTTAAAAAGATGTAAGAACTAACATGGTCTGCAGAGTTTGTCGGACTATACAAAAGCCGGTCGTATGCCTTCCATTTCATAAGTTAAAATGCCCAACGTCGGGAAATCTCTTTGTACAATAAAAATCTATTTACCCGAATCTCTTTAGGATAAATAATTCGCAGATCAATCAATCACTAAATATATCAAATTGAGCTGGAAAATATCGATAAAATAGCTATAGAATGCAATTCTGAAAAAATCTTTCCAAATATTTGACGTGATTAATTTACAAGATTGTTTAACTGTTTAATCGTTTAATTATTTATCGGATGTAATACCAACATGATTAAATGTCAATTACAGTTCACGGTATAATCTAACATCAATGCAGCATACTGTCTTGATGCATACCTTTTTATTTATACATTATTTATATAAGTTTTAAGTAACTTTATCATGCTGTAAATTTTAAGTGGTCAAAACGAAACTTGCAGTATGTTCAGCTGGTACAAAGTGTTGAAAAGTGTTGAGTGTTGAAAAAGTAAAGCGTACGATTATAAGAAAAAACACAACAAAGTGAGGAGAGCGTAAAAGTAAACAAGACGGACTTTTGCCGTTACCTTGGTCGAATAACTTCCAGAGAGATTGTATAATTATTTTGGCTCGTCATCATAAGTCAACTTCAAAGATGATCAATTGATGTTCCTTTGATATTGTAGCCGTTGATTTCAAATCCCAAATAAATCATTATATAAAATATAATACTACCATCTTTACAAACAAACTGAAAATTGGTTAATGTGAACAAACATTTAACTTAAACCTAGAAACAAAACTTAAAAGTGTTTCTCGTTGAATAATATTTGAATTGAAACCCTTCAACTCCCAGTGATCTAGATATACAATCGTATGTAGTTTGGTTGAATTTGTTGATCTTTTATTTTTTAAAGTGAGAGAGACACTTTCGATTACATAGTGAAACATACACGTAGAGTGTAAAAAAGAGTGACTCATCCAGAGAGAGTATAATGTCACCACTGTAAACATCCTGTACAATCAACCCGACTTTTTACCTGGTCATATCTTCCTCTCAAATGGTATTTATATTGCTGGATACTTTTCAAAGTGTTAAAAATTATTGCAAATATGTTCAACAGTATTGTCGGCGATAATTGTGCAAGAAACCAGTATCACGCTGCAAACTAGATGCAGAATTCTGTATCTCTGATCGTCTATCATATCATGTAGCCGTAGAGCTATAGAGTTTAAACGCTCCTAATCGTGTAAGTTTTCACACTAACCGACTTCCATGTGTTCCATTAACTACTGTCCAGTTATGTTTTGTATTCTGAACGCTGTGATACATTTGTTATGTCAATTGTGTCCTTAAATCGTCCAGAATCCGCGTTTTAAAAAATGGAACATCACGGTCCAACTTCTTGTTGTCAAGCCGCCATATT
>JAQQZZ010141141.1:0-13142 GCA_030265115.1 Mopalia vespertina | reverse complement strand
ACACAACACAACAGCGATAAACTAAGGTTGGTTTAAATATTGTCAGTCGGAAATGGGTTACATAATTCCCTCAAAATATCACACAATAAACCAAAATCAAGATTTATCCAACTTGCATAAGATAACTGCTTACACCGACACTCTATTGCAAGACTATTTCTGTTTTATTTAAAAGTCCGAGACGAATGTCCTTGTACAGAATAGATAGACAGATTTGACCCCTTCCTCAATCTTTGGTGACTCGGTTATTACCAATACATCTGATGATGATGGAGTAACCCCTGACCTCAGTCTCCAGACTCCATGGCTAGACAGGACTTCACGCTTTATCGTCTGATATGACGCCTCTTAATAGCGTATCTGGGGGAACGTAAACGTTATCAGATTCGGGATGTGATGTCCTCAAACTTGGAACGAACCGATGCGGAAGTATACAAGTATCATTCTATTGAACCCTATGTATAGAGCATTCGATCAGGATCATTATATTGGACCCTTTGTATAGATCATTTGATCATAATCATTATATTGGACATTCTGTACTGATCATTTGATCAGGATCATTATAGTGGACACACTGTACAGATCATTTGATCATAATCCTTATATTGGACACTGTACAAATCATTTGATCATAATCATTATATTGGACACTGTACAGATCATTTGATCAGGATCATTACATTGGATGATTATATCCGATTCTCAAGGGTTGCTTACAACGATACAATGACGCTAAAAAGTACACGATTCAATAATTTGATATCAAGGGCAAAGACTCGACCGGGTTATCTGATACACCGTGACCGACACATAAAAACATGTGATATAGCTCTCATCTACAACAATTATTATTCATATGTGGGGGTTGAAGTTGTCCTGGTATATAAAATTTTATTTATATATATTTTTTATCAATAGAGAACATGTTGCTAGCCTCCACCGGGATTACATGTATTTCAAGTTTTCTTTGCATCTTGTACTAAATGCCACATTATCATATTTTATTTCAAACTTCTTCCAACAGTTACTGAGGCAACGTGATGAGATGAACGCATCAGTCGCCTAACCAAACTATGAGGCCAATGTCGCGAGTATTCAATATTATATCTAGAACGGTTGAGATAATACATTTTACCTTGAACACGCTGATGAAATTAGATCGCATAAAGTAGATTATCTATCACACTATTTGCTTTTTTTATTGCAAGACCAAGAAATAAGACACGGAGTTGTCTCAGACAATTCGTCATTAATGGCAATAAAAAAAGTGGAATTAGTATTACATATCCATAGCTGTAAGCATTTGTATAAACCCATCAGATATTTGCTGTATCACGTATGATGTTTCGTTTTAGACGTGTTCCGAATGTGAGATAATTATGCGGAGTCTCAATCAAACATGCGATCTTTTGGCTAAACTTTTTGGGGTTTTCTTTTTTTTTTTACAATCAACCAGAATGTATACCGCGAAAGTGATAAGGTTTTATAGAGGGCCTGCAATGTTACGCCAATGAAATGTATGTCCAAGGGTTGGTGCATTAAGACGAAGTACCGTAGTCATCGATTAACAATTCGACAATAGTTTTATTCGTTGTCGAGATGTCGCATTTTAGGTTAACGGATTACTTGTTGAGCGAAAGGCTTTTGTGGCTGATTAGATTGTCGTTTAACAACGAGGTTTGTTCATGAATTACTTTGCTTTTAGAACTCTGTTGAGAATAGAAATAGCCTAATTTCAGCACGCCAGTTTTCATCATGTTTACTTCGCTTAACATGTGGTAGTTTCCTTTCCCTTTTTTTTTTACCTTTTTTTTATATAATTTTAGTGTGATATTTTTGTTACACTCTTCACGTTATCGAAAGGCCGACAAAAGTATACACAATTGTACACTAGTTCTTGATAACCCCACAGAAAGCCGACATTTGAAGTTCATTTTTAACAAAGTATCTAACCCCGTCATATACCTTAAGCCCTATATTATCTCTGCAAGCAAATGTAACTGTCATAGAAATATGCGCTATTTAAGAAGGTATATTAAAATCAGACAAGTTAATTAGCAAAATGTCCTTGGGTTGAGCTGAACTACCTTGTTATTATAAAATTGTTTTTTAATGATTTTTTGGCAGATTCAGACTCAATAATATTCAGTGCAATTATACTGTACTCTAACATTAAGTTATTAGTTTTGTTGATTTTTGAGGATTAACATAGACGTGAAACGCTGCAATGTTTTAGGTAACCACATGATTGTATCCAACAATATTCATTCGCAGCCAAGAGTGTCTAATGTTAAAGAAGCTATTTTCACAAGCCAACCGTCATTCAACGTCACAGCTGACATTAATCAATTACATCGGAGAATTAACTAAAAAATGAAATCCATTAGACGCCCGAAGCATGTCACCTGCATAAGTAATAACCAAATATTCCCACCTCATATATAGTCATCTATAATGGAAAACTGAGGGCAGAATTTTTGTAATTCAGATATAATTAATCTGTCATCTGAGCTGTCATTCGTCGAAAAAAAGGTGACAGTAAAATGACATAATTGAATCTGGTTCCGGCAATGATATTGGATTTCGGAAACCATGGAATACAAAATGACTTCCTGCATGCTGGTCAGCAAAGTAGTATCTAACGAGTTTATTCTGTATGCAACTGGGTGCCACGAATCTAGTGACGGTGATTCCTGACTCCATAAAGGTCATTTTCTTGCACTTTTTCTTTACAATCCGCGTGGTCTAAAAGTGTCAAGAAACTAAATCATAAATTTAACTCAATTGTCACCTGATTAAGGGTAGTATGTGCCGATCATTTATGCTACCTGTGCTTAAAAATGGGGGAACATTAATTTACAACAAAGTGTTACATAAGCATGGTATTGTTGTGTTAATGCAGCTATTACTGTTGGAGTACATCTCGGTCATGTATGTGAAATATATCTTAGAAAAGGGCGTTATTTTTTCATCAATTTCCGAAAATATCAAATTGCAAAACGTACTTGGCTAGTAGAAAAATATCACAATTGTCCCAACACTACAAGGATCAGACTTTAATATGTTTAAACTAGGTGTAGAACTTAATCAGATATATAATGCGTCTATCGTGATATAACTGGACTGTCGACAAAGGTCGATTTTTTAATGATTGCATTCGTCTTCTTTTTAAATCTTTTGTCTTTGACATTTCTTTATTCAATAGATCTCTCCTCAATAGTCCTCAGTAATTGATCAGCTTGCAACACAAAATTTGTGTTCTTCAATTCGAATCAAAATCAAGGTCAGTAAATGCCTCGTTGTTTAACGACATTATAACTCAATCATCTGTTGTCCTTAAACAGGATTAGACAACCATGTCACATTAGATTATTATTAGATTAGAAGTATCAAGTGGAACATGCGAGAAAGAAATTAGATATAAATTCAAAATGATGACACTTGTTGTATTATAAATCACATAGTTCACTGGATAAGGACAGATTGTTTCCACTCAAATGCCCCAGAACTTCTCTATCTGCGATCACTATGTTAATTATATTCGGCTAGCGGCCGAGGTTGAGTGGTTAGCATGTCGGCTCACGGGTTCGAATCCGTCTGTCTCACTCAAGACTATGATCACGCTAAAGAAGACCGACTGTTTTTTAGCCTTAACCTTTTAATCTATTTTAACGTTAAACCTTAGGCTAAGAGTAATTGTGTTTCATGTTATAGACACCGACAACAGATCATCCTTCCATTTACCGTTTTCTGGTTGGAATCAGGTGTCGATCTCACATATATGAGTAGTCACGTGAGAGATTTAAACGATTTTACAACTTGGTTTTCCACTGTGTTTAGATCAAATCGTTTATGTCGTCATTCGGAGTTCGGTTCATTTACGATTCTGATTATCTGCAGTAGATTATCTGCACTAGAAATATTATACTGTTACTAACATTTCCAAAACATTATATGACAAGAATTTTAATAACATGGTAGACTTCCTTGGTAAAGAACCCATACACAAATTATACTTGACTATTTGACCCGTGAATACACATGCGAGTTTTGACTGTGCCAATTGCAATGCAATTAGGATGGATACAACTCTATTATTCAAGCAATCGCCGACGGAAACGTTAGAAGTCTTCCACATAAGTGACCGGATATAACACTGCCATACGCGCCAATAGCATCAAATTACCCTTTCCCCGTACATGGTTTCACTCTAAACAGTGATAGATGTGAAACTGTCATGCTGAGGGTCGCGATGACCTGTAAAACAGTTGATGAATGAATTTTTAATCCGATAGAGAATTACGTAATTGTAGTGATATTACAGCAGTAAAGAAACTCCGAAAAGACGCATTTTGACGCTCTCAATATTTCGACTTTATTAAGTCATCGTCAGGAAATAATGTAATGTTGAAATGAGCAAACATGCTACCTGAGCTATCGGGCAACATGAAGCCGATCTGTTTGTGATATCTTTGTATAACATCCTATAATTGTCCTGTACAAAATGTAATTGTCATTTTTTGCCTTTGTTTTTCGAGGGTGGCTTCAAAAACCCATTGGGCTGGCACACCGCAATGTCAGTGAAATAACATTAAGTACGGCGCAAATCCTCAAATCAGATAGTCCATGTTGCCAGAATATCCACTGGATTCAAATGCCAGCCCAATGTATGTAAGTTTACTGGTGTGTTGTTTTTTAAATATGGTGCCAACAACTTGGTATCTGTATACAGTGACAAGGCATCCCACACTGTAAATGTATCCATCTATGGTATTCGTTTCTTGCTACTTTCGCTATTGCTCTGATAAATTGCACACAATAGACAATAACATGTATTATTGATTGGTTGGTTGGTGTTTTACGCTATGCCCAAGGGTATTTCACTTATATGACGGCGATGTATTCCAACAATAATTGACACAAGCACAGCCATAAATTGTGAAGTGTTTTGAGAAAGTTGGAAAGTTAATCTTCATCCAGTTCTAAGTAAAACAGTATTGCTACTCTACAAACAAACTGTCCTTAACCAGAGGGCCATTTATTATTAAGATCTATGTAAAAATGTTGCCCTCAAGTATAATCAGTAAAGAAAAGCACCAAAATGACTCGACGGATTATTGCAATGTCTCGTCATGACACGAATACTACTTTGTCAGTATTAATAATGCATTCTAGTCATGTTTTATACATTGATAAGACACTTGGCAATGACAGATGAGCGTATTAACATAATAGCATATCAGAGAAGGGCAAACTGACAGCTAATAAAACTAAGATAATTGAAAAAGATTGTTCCATAAGCTAGTGTTTCACACCATGCAAAGTGTTGTTTCGCACATATCTAAGCGGTGGCACTTCCGAACACGACTGTTATCGTTGTCATACTAGACTTACCATAAAACACACGAGAGACGGCGATCGATCTGATCATACCTTACCAAGGTTGGATTACATTGAGGATCGTTGATGGATATATAGCGACTACAAAAGTGTACTAGATGACATTAGCATGCAGTTTTATTTCGGGGTCCAGATACTTTACCAGGACGGTTCTCAAGGGAGTTTTCACGTCAAGCTTTTCATTAAAAAGGACGAAATTTTTATTTCTCTCTGTAAAGATTTCCATGGTTTTTATTAGTTATTGATGTTTTCTCAGGGTGTACGGACTTTTATGACCGTCCTGCAAAATCGTACGTCCTGAGACGAAGGCGAATTCTATAACGAATTAATATTCCGCAAAGCCACAGTTTGTGCGATTTATATTCCCTTAGAAAACCATAAACAGAAATAGGTTCTGTGTCCAAACGATCTTTTTTTTGTGTTCCGAGTTACCAGCGCTGCCATGACCACGCAGCTGAGGCGGAAGTGGCCATGTTTGTTTTTATATTACCCGTGAACTTTTGTGACATGCGAAATCTCCCGGGGTGTACCCGATGTAAATTGACCAATAAGAACACAATGAATTTGGTTGACGGATTATAATACATAAAAATCGTAGTACTCAAGCCATCAAAGGAACGACATCACAGCGAAATATAGACAGGCTCGATCAGCCACTAAGAATGTGGGGACAATATTTGAAGCACAAATAAGTAATTATCTGGATGGATTCTATTTACTTATAGATTTAACATATTGCATTTTTATTTCACACAGTGAATTGAACACAATATTAATAAGTTGTGAAGCTAATTATTTTTTAAGTAAAAACGGTGCAAAGGCCAATCAATCCCAGAAACTTTACTAAGTTTACTTTCAGTAGCAGCGCCATAAATCTCAACTTTTGACCATTAAATTAGCCGGAAACACTAGTACTACATCTCATACACATATTTACAACTTAATACATTGACATTGTTGCTATAATGTGTAATGGTTGATATCGGTCTGTTAAATCAAGGGACGAACCTTAAGCACTTGCCGAAAAGGCAGTCCAAAGTCGGAGTTCATCTAATCCATTTTACTTGTGAAATGCATAAACAGGTTCAGGTGAATAAAAAGGGTGGGGTGGAGTTAAATATTTGTTCTGTATGCTATTTAGAATATTTAGCTTGTAACAACATTTAAATTTATTATCCATTGATGAGGCATGGTTGCTGTATCATTTGTATACATTAGAATTCGGCTATAGAAACTTGATTGGCACGTATTGCAATTTTATTCCACAAAATAAATCGAACACAATTAATAGTAATACTGTGTGAAACTAAGCGTTTTTTTTATCTAAAAACGACGTAAAGGTCAATCACTCTCAGAAACCTTAGTAACTTTACTTTCAGTAACTCCACTATAGACAATGGAATGAGCTGAAAACAATTGTACTGCATCTTATACGCATATTTACAAGTTGATACATTGATGTGGTAGATTATATGGTTTCTTTGTAAGAACAAGCTATAGTTCAGTCAAGTTAAAGAGACGAACATTTAGCCATTGCCTAGGGGCGTTTCAAACCCAAAACGCCAAAGCTCATCTTACATAGAAAAACATGTCGTTTCTTAAATCGGTTTTTCTTGTGAAATACGTAAACCGGTTCAGCTGAATAAACTGGGTGGTGGTGGAGTAAAAAATATCTTCTGTGCCATTTAGAATATTTAGTGAGTTGATTCAGGTAAATGTATTGTCACATTGATGTTACACGGTTGCTGTGTAATTTGTATACATCAGCTAGAAACTCGATCGGCACAAGCATAATTGATATGTATTCCTAAGGCGTTCAACCGCAATCAAACAAACAAACTTATTGCACAAAACGTAAGTAGTTCTTAAAGTCAGACAG
Source organism: Mopalia vespertina (assembly GCA_030265115.1). Classification (NCBI taxonomy): domain Eukaryota; kingdom Metazoa; phylum Mollusca; class Polyplacophora; order Chitonida; family Mopaliidae; genus Mopalia; species Mopalia vespertina. The sequence continues at coordinate 5,860 of JAQQZZ010141141.1, read as the reverse complement.
CCGATGCGAATGCCACCAGTATGTAGTAGGTACATTGTGATAAATCGTCGCATGTCAGTTTCTGCGGAAACTGTTTCAAGCTGATAGTGCCTTACGGAATGGAGTTGAACAAACACAGTTTCACTGACGCCTTCAGCCACTTTATCTGAACTAATGTTTGTGAGACTAATCCAACGTTCACCATCAGTATAAATGTATCTTATCTTCTCTATTGTTCTGTGTAGTATCCCAATAAGTTGGAAGAGCCTCCGGTTGTTGACTGCGTTTAGAAATATCGTCTAGACAACAAAGAGGATTTAGTCATAAGCTTATGATATATAATGGAAGAGTAAATAGGCATAACGTTAAACGGAGCATGGTGTTGAGAGAACAATCAGGCTGACCGGCATCCATCCTTGGTGATCCTCTGTTAAATAATTATGTTAACGAAGCATTGGTTCTCTTGTAATAGTGTCATCTGTGTATTTTAATAAGGTTCTTCTGGGCAAATTATATACCTCGTAATGTAAGCTGAATCGGCTTATCTAAAACTCTGTCCAGTAATAACACAAGACAAGAAGATTTTCTATTTGTGGTGAAGAGAATCTGGGACTGCAGGGCTTGTTTTTTCTTGGTTTATTACAAGCCAACATCAGCTATTAACTCTGTAGATACCTCGACTTTTACATAAAGAGTGAAACGAATAAATAACCAAATTAAAGCCTAACTAGCTGAACGGTTAGTTATTGTTTTTCTGGTATGTTAATTGTCTTGTCTTAATACCTGTCACTCTAATTACATACAAATTAAAGGCGAACTATTTAAAACACTCTCCTTAAGTTTGTCTATTGCCAAACCCTGTTGGCTTTGTTTGTATTGCCGCTACCCTCAGCTCGGATAAATGAACGCCATTTTTTGTGGTTTAAAAACAATCTTCTTTGTTCGTTTTCATTTGTCTGTCATTCATTGACAACTCCCAAGCCTTTATAGTCTTCGGTCGGTTTTACACTTTCTACGTGTGTTCCTAATTTGTTAACCTTTTTCTTCATGGCGCCCCCGACTGCTTCGCTAATGTCACGTGACTCAAAGCCATCAATTAACGAAGCTTAGAATGATACATTGCTGAAGTGTACATCAATTCAATTGGAATTTATTCTCGTCTTGGTGGCCAACTTGACAAAATTCCGTTAAGCTGTTTTATGGGCTCAGCAAATTTGAAGCGGGCTTTTTGTGGAATCGTAATTGTAACATTGACCTATTTAGGGCCACCTTTCCAACTGAGGGACACTTTTTTTTATATTAAATCGTTTTACGAAAATTCGGTTTTTAATTGGTTTCTTTTTTAATAACACTGGTTATACTTAATGAAACAGTGCTATTTGTGTCATGATATCTAAAGATTTCCTTCCTGCATATTCGTATTGAATGTGATAACACTCAAACGGCATTTGACGGCAGGAATATACCTCAACCTTTACCGGCCATAGCTAGAAGGCGAAAACAGATACATGGAAATTTATATATACGCCTCTGGACTGTCCGAACATTTGCTATTTAATTGGAGATGTTCCCGGATATAGTAGACACATCTTCCCATCCTATGAACAGTTCATGTGGTGACTGATAAAAAGTATCGTCTGATGGTGGATTTCTTTATACGCAAACTGGAGACTGGTCTAAACAATATTTATTTCCAAAGAGATGGAGTGTATTGGCAGACAGGTCAAGGCGATCTATACCAACGCCTCGCCTAACTATAAACTGACTTTGGAGGGCGAGATTGTAAAAGTCCTTGGCCTCAAGATAAAATTTACTGATAAACACAGTTGAACCTTGTTCCGTGTTCGAAAAGGGAGGTAATAAAAAAGCTCGAATTCTGAGCACAGACTGAAACATGTTCATGACTATAGGCCTACTCGAAGGGGCCTGTGCCTGTATTTTCAATGTTAACAATAACGACTTATAAATCATCGTTTAAACAATACAGTAACAAACAAAATCGCCCCGAAGCAGCGAATCAGAGTATAACATTTTACATATCTAAAACTTCGTGCTGAATCCTGATGTAAAACGCTGTACTAGTATACCCCCAGGTTTGAGTCATAACTCAGGGAAGCACGATCTAACGAGTTTGAGCACCGACTCTTATGAGAGTGCTTAAGCATTTAAACCCTCGACTCGTGATCTCAAAATTAACACGCATGCCCCGGGCTAAGTGAAACTGAAGCTGTGAGTGGCCTATTGCGGTTTCTGCAGACAAATAAGTTTATTCATAAACGAGCATTTTTATACATAAAAAAGTCCTTATTTCAAATACACAGATTTGTGACATCTTCTATCTTATTGTGACAACTTCATGAGAAAAAAATATTTAAACGACCAGTATTTAATTCCGTATTTAAGATTCTGCTTAAGTCTAGCAAATGACCACAACACAATACCATGATAGATCATTCTTGAAACACGTGCTTACAAGATAATTCGATTCTTGACTTTTGAACCGATTTGTTTCGCTGTAGAAGGCAGTGGGTATCTGACTTAATGTTTGGTATTAAAATTAATGGGGAACCATGATCTTTTCTTTGACCTCGGTATTATCCTTTACTCGAGATCTATGAACACGACACATACATGGTAGGCATGATGAGGTCAAGGCCCAGTCACACGGACAGGATTACCTGTAATCAAGGTGGTTGTTCTGTAGAGAGCTTACTAAACATCCTCTGTTGTAATCCATCAAGTTTGACCAATAACATATAATTTTTTTTTAAAATTACAAACGTACTCTGTTATCCTTTTATCAAGATGGCCAGTGAATAAATGGACAGTCAAACTAAATCTACTGACAATGTTACTGTGTTTTTTGTCAATAATGTAACGTGGGAAATATAGACCGGTTGTTTGCAAATCAGTTTTGAACGGTTGATCGGACACAATTGATTTCTAAGGTAGCTTGCGGGGAAACAGTTACATGTTATTGCAATGCTTGGAGATAGGTCAGTGTTACAGACAAGGACCTCACTAAGTAGCAATCTTATGTCGAAGCCCAATCCAACTTGTTAACGAAAGTGTGTCAACACTGACAGCAAGACGAAAATAAATCTGTAGTTAATGAATGGCCATTTCATTAACACTTTGGTTTAAATCAGGTTGATAGATTACTGCATTCCCTCGAATTGGCTGGTACTAGTTAGTGACTAATTAGCATACGAATGTCACTTTTGTTTTTAGTTCGTTGTTTTTATTGGGTTCTTTTTTTAGAACATCTGACATAGTCAGCTCATTAACTACTAGGCCTATATCACAAGTTGTATCAATATAAATACAAATTATAAACACTAACCATACCTGAAACCTAGCTATAAGTGTGTTACTGTCTCCACTACATTATCGTTTCAACAATAATGAACTTATTGACTGTTGCATTCGTTCATAGTACATTTACCAACAAATATAACATCCGTATACATGTAATTTCCCCTACCTGTGTGGATATTTCAATTTGTTACGTTTTTGTTGGCTTGGATTTGTTTTGTTTTTGTTGCTTTTTTGTTATTTTTTTTTCCTCTCTGCAGCATCAGATAACATACAGACCTGTAATCATGATAAACGTGATTAATATTAACAAAAACAAGCTCAGGTTATCTTCAGTAATAACAGCTGTTCCACAGTGTTATAAAATAGATATTGTTTATTCAGCTTTACGAAAAAATACGTTCGAAAAAAATTAATCATTAGTCGATATGAGATATAGTTGCATAGCAACAATCCCCACCCTACAGCTGCACTTTCGTACATGTATGACATGTATCCCAACGACAATGCCCCGGGGCCATTCATTCGCCGACGGATGAACAACTGACTAACTTTCCAGTTGCCCCTATTGTTCTGATGAATTGTACACTATACAGGTAAAACAAATATTATTAAAATCGATGTAATAATGTTGCCTTCAAATATGATCAGCAATGAAAAGCATCAAAATGACTCGACGGATTTTTGTAATGTCTTATCATGACACGAATACTGCCTTGTCAAAATAATGAATGCATTCTAATCATGTTTTATACATTGATAAGACACTGGGCAATGACAGCTGAGCGTATTAACAGACTAGCATATCGGGGAAGGGTAAACTGACAGCTAATAAAACTAAGATAATTGAACAAGATTGTTTCATAAGCTAGCGTTTCACACCAGTGAAAGCGTTGTTTCGCTAATTTTTAAGCTTTGGCACTTTGGGACAAGACACGCTCCTGACTTATTGCTAGAAGACTGGACTATCCATATAACACACCAGAGACGATAATCGATCTGGTTCCTCGATTCCTAATCAAATAAAAGGACCAATATCGGATAAAGACCTTCAACATGGCGAGGCGTCATCTTGTAGCGGATTAAATTTGATAGCGCTTTGAGCCACCGGCCCCTGATCACACTATACCAAGGTTCGATTATCTGGGCATTGATTTTAAGCACTGTTGGTGGGCATGCAGGGACGAAAAAAATCCTATTACATGGACATAAATTTTCATTCGGGGGCTGATACTTAACCACCACGATTCTCTGAGGCATCTCACGTCAAGCTTTTTTTTTAAAAACGGAACTTTATTTCTGTCTGTAAAGATTCCCATGGACTTAACCAGTATAAATGATAAATGATGACATCTCCGTGTATTCTCATCCACAAATTAGTCAGAAGGTTTTTGTCTCTCCGTTCTCGATTGAGATAATAATACAGTTGCGTGATATGCGCCTATGGGTCAAATATATTTATCATAGGTCTTCAATGTTTTTACAAAGTTGTGTGAGTTGGTTTGATTAAATATCATGTCATGTCTACTGTGTCTACTGTATTTTACTATTGAGTATATTACATTTTTATTCCACAAAGTAAATCGAACACAATTAATAGTCATAACTGGTGACTGGTGCGTAGTATTAATATAACACCCAAAAAATAAATGTACTTTTTAGAGTTGTCCTTGAGCTGAAAAAGATTGGTAAATAATTGACTATCACAGCCAGTGTACAATTGGTGTAACACAATGTGGTAAGTCTATTCCTGTTTGTCTTCTTTGTCACTGGAACAACACCTCAGCAAATGGCAAAAAACATCATTTGGAGCCTACTCCGCCGTGATAGTCCAAATCATCCCCAACACTGTGTCATTGTCTCTACAATATACTCTCTGAAAAATTAAAGACTTAAACTTAACAATTTGTAATTAGAATTTCAAGTTCATTTTTTCACTATCCTAAACTTTGAATGTCGATCTTTAAACAAAAGGACTAAAGCAATGTTTCCAGTTGAAGCCCCATGTGTCCAGCAAGACGTTAAATGTCACATTGTTCTTCAGACATAGAACACTTTCATATGAAAGGGAATGAAAAGGAATTCGAATCATGTTAGGTCACATGTGAATAGCCGTGTTATTAAGTGGGCCTCTGCGACTGCATTTCCATTTTCCAATGACTTTTCAACAGGTTTACTCTATACAAATCATTGGATACTTTAACTACAAAAACAAAACAAACTACCCTCAAACTGCATTCAATCTAAGTGGATAAATTTCAATTTATTTTGTCCACATAGTACATACTACCAACAGTAACGAAATTAACAAGAGCTTTCAAATCAAAGCCAGTAAATCATAATATAAAAAATACAAGACATTAATCCCCCACACATTGTAATGTGTGTTTGTGTTCATTTACCGTAAGCATACAGCATATTGGTATTACAAATACATAATAATTCAAGAGGCGGAGAGTGACTACAATTGAAATCGTAATTTAGTAGCGTCTTCTAAAAACTTTCCCAGGTTACGAAGCTGTTTTATGTTATGAGAAGTAAATAGAAGGACTAACTTAAAAACAGA